>APFE030726062.1:35273-68647 GCA_000404065.3 Pinus taeda | reverse complement strand
GAAAAGACTGAAAGAGACAGTTGTGGGGGTCCAAATGGGATAGGTGGGTGGCCACCAACATCCACCTGGATCATTCCTCCCCCCTTAGGAATCAATGGTCCCCATTGCGTTGAGTTCCTCCCTGAGATGAGGAAGCTTCTATTGAGCTGGGTCTCTGGTGATCTGTTTTGCAATCTCTGATGTGTCCAGAAATGGTGGGAAGCATGGTCAACGACGGTACACATTGAACACTCGGTGCAAGCGAAGGAATGGAGGAATGTTGTGCTTCAAAGCATTGTTGCCCATAGCCTTGGTACTAGTGTGAGGATCATGTCAGAGTGGTCTGAGTTTCTGATGGGTTCTGGTAAGGCGTTCTCTCTGCAGATGCAACCAAACTTCGTCGCCCACCTGAAACTTGTGTGGTACCCCTATGGGTGAGGAGAAGTTGTTCCTGTGTTCTATCATGACTCTATCCCTTTGCTGTTGCTGCTGCATGGAGGAACCCTTTGCGGGGGTCATGGATTTAGCAAAGATCTTCCACTTACTTTGGGAGCGAACCAAACAGATGAATTTCCTAGTCTACGAGATGAGCTTGCTACCTTTCTTAGCAGTGATCAAAGAGGTGGTGGTATGTGGGGCTACCTCCGGTATCTTGTATAATGAATTACCCAAAGAAATAATGACAACACGAGGCCTTGAATCATACACAGCATGTCGCCTCCACAAGTATGGTTGGCCTAATAGTACATCACAAACATCTAGAGGTGTAACATCACACAATACCTCGTTTGTAAAGGGATTGATGCTGTAGGGAAGGTAGCACTGCTGGCGAACTTTGAGATCTCGTCCTTCATGAAGCCACCCGATATTGTACAATTGCGGGTGTGGTGTAGTCGGTAGGCCCAACCGCTTCATGACCTCTGCTGAAATGAAGTTCTTTTAGCTGCCACTGTCGACAATGAATTGCAGCGGTGAACCCTTCACCCACATATGTGAGTGGAAAAGACGTTCCCCCTCCTCTGGATCTTCGGGTTCATTCTTCTGGATCTTAGTGGTGGCAACAGTGGTGCTAGGATTTGCATCAACAATCTTCTTCCCTTTTCCATTCCCCTTTTCGGGTTTTGTCTCGGGGTCGGAACATGCATCTGATTCAGAAGCCTTCAACTCGGCCACCAGCGACTGCTTGGTCCGACACTCACTTGTGTTATGAGTGGGACTCTTGTGGAACTCACACCACTTTCCTGTGTCCTTCTTTGGCTTCATGGTGTTGTTCTTTTCTTGTGGCTTCGAGGGGTTGTCTTGGGTCACCCCACCTTGGCTTTGTCCTTTCGGCTTCAGATTTGCTGATCCAAAGTCTCGCTTCTTCTGTTTGCACTTTTGCTCGATTTTGACAGCGTATCGGTATGTTGTGCCGAGTGAGGAGATGTTCAAGAACTCCATCTCTTCCTGGATGTATTTGTGTAGGCAGCCACAGTATTTGAGTACCAGATGTAGCTCAGAATCTTTGATACCCAACTGTGTGCGAAGGGTATGAAAAATGTTGGTGAACTCCGGCACATCTTGGTCCCTTCCCTGCCGCAACGTGGTCCACTTTATGTATTTTTCCTCGTAGCTTTTGACAGGGTAGTACTGCTCCTTGATGGCATCTTGGAATGAATCCCAAGTGGGTGCAGCTGAAAATAGTGAGCCTGTACTTTCATCCTTCTACTCACATTAGGTTTCCTTCCAGTCCTTGACGTGGGGGGATGCTTTGAGAAGAGAAAAAACAATCTTTTCCCGACTTGAAAATTCATGAACAGAAAAATACCCATCTAGCATATTTAACCATTTCTCTACGGCATCTGCGTCTATTTAACCCTCGAATATGGGGATTTCGAAATTAACTTGTACCTTAAAGGGCGTGGCGTTTCCAAAGTAGCTGCTCGAAGCCGATGCGTCACTTTTGGGTAGCCGCTGAAGGATCTGGGCAAAGTTGTCCATCATCGCGTTCCGTTGTCACTCGAGGGCTTCTTCGATAAAGATTTTGATAGGATCTCCTGCCCCCTCATCTTTCTTCTCATCCGCCATGGGAGGCCATCGGAATTTGCGAGGCTGGTCTTGCAAAGGTTCGACTAGTTCAAGCCCTAACTCCTTATATCCCGACCTCGTTGTGGACATGCAAAGAAAAACAGAGAAAAAGCAGACCGCTCTAATACCACTGATCCGGATTTAAACAGGAACGCAACAAAATACAGAGATAACCATATACACAAAGATGCAGCAAAAATAATACTTCATTTCATTAATGGAAAATACTGAAATATGCTTACAACCATAAATGGAAATAGACTAGCTAGGGCGATGGTAGCTTATCTCTGAGAAAAGACGTAGCGGCTACATGCCTCTGAACTCTATTACAATGAGGCTCAAGGGCCTATTTATTGTTGAGAAACAATGGAAAACCCTTCACATCCCAAAACCTAACTCTAGAATATGAAACACCAAATTGTGGGCCCCGTTTGGGTAAATTGGTACATCAATTTCCTAGGGTCGTAACTTTGGCATACGATCTTCGTTTGACGTGTACGATAGCTCGTTAGAAAGATCTATCCGAGAACTACCACTTTGGGAGGGAACATCAATCCATGGACCCAGTTGCCCATATTTCCCAAAAAACGTCGTTTAGGGCCTCAAAACAGCTCCAGAAGTTCAGGACCCGAAAAACTGCTAAAAATAGTAAACTGTGCTACAATTTAGGAAACTGAAAAGATTGAAAGAGACAGTTGTGGGTGTCCAAATGGGATAGGTGGGTGGCCACCAACATCCACCTGGATCATCTTATTGCTATTTTCAACACTCTTCCCATGATATCACACTTATGTACAACTACTAGAGGCCGATAGTGGAATAAGTAAGGATAGATATGTACTTGAAATCTTATGTGGAATACACCTAGAATTGCGACCATTATTTATTGTCCATACATATCCTTCTAAGGGTCCCCTCCTTCTCTTCTACGCACAAAAAATATAAGTGAATTCATCAAGATTCTGAGTAGTCTTCTGGTGGTCGTGTACCTTAGAGAGAAGCCCTAATTATGGATTTATACTTCAGCCCTAAAAAATTCATAATAGATCAATCTATCTCACCTTTAGGACGTCTTGTTAGGACCTTCAATCCACTTTAGATTTGTGTACCTAACCTTAGAGGTTCATGACCCTATCTAGGGCATCATATAGTAGCACTTAAACTTCTTCAAAACCCTCACAGTGTACCCTAATATTCTATGCATTTGACTAACATAATATGACATGTTCAAGGAAACATCCTAGGATACTCCACCTCCCTTCACAAGGGTTTATCCAACTTCAAATACAGAAAAAGTGTTGGGACTTTCACACAGAGGGTATAAACCTTATTATGCTTAAAATCCACCTAAAGAAAACCTAAACCTTGTCTCTTCTTCTTCTACTTAGAATCTACCTTCATAAATTGTCCAAATCTCCTCCTTGAGCCTATAGTGAACCATGAGACAAAGATAAGAAGTGTTACCTTTATCCTTCACCTATTCAACTTTGCTACCTAAGGTATTTGACCTCTCTAGCTCAGTATTCTCATCTTTACGTAGATCATACCTCTATTTAAGGATGAGTGTCCTTGAGAACCTAAAATACAATAATTTCGGCCTTCTTCCATATTTGGGTCTAACTGTTCTTGCTCCCACTTGGCCTCCTTAGATCTTTTAGGTCCTGAGGTACTTAGACCTCCTTCCTTGGCTACATCTTCACTAGCCTTTGTTATTAATTTAGCTCCTTCTCATTTGATGATCTTGCATTATCCTAAAGAATTTATTAAATAGACTTCCTAAGCCTTCTTTGGAATCCTCTAGACATTAGAGGATTTATCCGCTTAGACTTAGGATTTAAATTTTACTTTTAATTTTTATTTTTAGTTTCCTTTTAGAATTTTAAACGCCAAATGGGTCTAAAATCCATTCACTTAGGTCTATTTCCCACAAACCCCTTTTGTGACCAAACTTCTCTCAAACCCCAGATCTGGGCTTGTGGAATACCTCCCATGCTACACATTTCAATACTCCCTCTTAGCGAGGGAGGTAGTCCCACTGCTTGGAAGCCTCCGATGACACTAGCCCATCTGGAATCCATCACTGTAACATACCCTATAAAATGGATCATTGGCACTATAGTGTCTCCACCTCATCATAATATTGAATATCTCAAACTTCCTTAGGGATGCTCCTTCTAAAGCTAGACTCCCTCTGAGCCTACGTGATATCCACTGGATCACACGCTTCCATGTGCACACTCTGATCCATTGGCCCTCCAAAGTAGCTTTGATACCATGTTGAATTTTCATGGAACATGAGAATTTGGGTTAGGTCTTAAAATCACTAACACAAAACTACTCAAGTGCCTCAACCATCCTACTTTGAACAGTGTAAAATTATACATCAGTGAATCAACTAGTGCACGCAATAATTTTTAAAATTTTCAATCCTCCTTTGTTATATTAAAAAAATTAATACAATTGTCTAGGGCTTCTGTGCCAGGGATAATGGCCCTCATACATCCAATCATACAAGGACATACAACTAGGGCTTGGTGTTTGTCATGTTTACCACTAAGTTATCCTTAATAAGACGTCCTTGACTTACTTGCTAATGTGGTGCCCCTCATCCCTTTCATTCCATGTGTCCTGGACACATCTACTAGTCCATATGCTCCCAATCTATAACTCTACCTCTATCAATGGTCCTGCCCTTTTAGGTCATTGAACACAACTTACAAATCTGCGCTCTAGCTAATTATTCATCCCTCAATGCATCAAAACTTAGGTTATTCTTTTGAGTATGTTTGTGAACAAATATCAAATGCCCACTACTACTCCTTAGCTCCTTTGGGACTTATTTCCTCTAATGCCTTCCTGTGTTACTCCGATGAAGACAATCTTTGGGTCAGAGGGTTTCCCACTATGACTATCAAACGCCCTTCTCAAACATACAACTTAAGGTTATCAATCTGGCTCTCTTGGCTGATCAGACCCCGAGCTCAACTTCTCTACTACTACTAGCATACTTGAGTTCCTTCTCAAGTATGCACTTTGGTAATAATGGTCAACCATCTAACAATCCTCCAATTTGTACTTAGGTTGCCATACATTTGTCCCAAATCTAGACTCTTCCTACATTGTTGTCCTTGCACTGCTTTGTTATTCCTGCACTACATCTCCATCTTCATATCTTCCCATTTTGAGTCACCTTCTTGACTGATCTAGGGCTTCCTTATACTACTGCTCCAAACATAGAACATTCCCATCATTTTTCTTTACATATGCCCTCTAACAATAATTTGGTTGCCTCCACATCACTGTACTTGGACTCCAACATATTGTTGCTCCATTCCTTGAAACAAACCCATGGATTTTCCCTATTCTAGAGATGCAAAATATTTGTTGTTCAAGCATTGAATACCCTGCCAGATCTACCTAGATATAGGGATATTTATATTCTCCTAAATCCTTTAGGACTATCATATCCAACTACTTTAACACATATCTCTTCCTCCTTTGAACTTGATCTACGCTAATCTAAGTACCCTTCACTGTAATGGCCATCCACTATGCCCATGATCTCGCACTTTTGTACAACTACTAAAGGCTGGAAGTGGCCCACGTCATGATAGGTATGTACTTGAAATCTTATGTGGAACACACCTAGAATTACGACCACTATATGTCTCCTTCTCAGAGTCCCTTCCTTCACTTCTATGAACATAAAATTTGAGCAAGTCCATCAACCTTCTGAGCATTCTTTTGGGGGTCATATACCTTAGAGGGAAGCCCTAATTAGGGCTCTATACTTATTTCCTAAAGACTTCAGATCATATCAATTTATCTCACCTTGATGATGTCCTACTAGGGCCTTCAACCCACTTCATATCTAAGTACCAAACCTCAGAGGATCATGGTCCTATATAGGGCATCCTATAGTAATAATCTTCTTCAAACCCTTCACAAACTGCCATAATCTTCTGCATAGTTGACTAAGGGGATGTAGCTTTTTATAGGCAACATCCTAGGCTACTCATCCTCCTTTCACAAGTTTTTATCCACCTGCAAACACACTAAAAATATTGGGACTTTTATGCAGAGGGTTTGAACCTGATTATGCACATAATCTACCCATAGAAGACCTCATCCCTATCTCTTCTTCTTGTACTTAGGATCTTCCTTCATAAATTTTCCTAATCTCCTCCTTGAGAATGTAGCGAACCATGAGACATAAATATAATAAGTGTTACCTTTATCTTTCTCCTGTTCAACTTTGCTACTTGAGGTATTTGGCCTCTCTAGCTCAATCTTCTCACTTTATGCATATCTTGCCTCTCTTTGAGGATGAGTGCCCTTGAGAATCTCAAATCTAAGCATTTCAGCCTTCTTCTGGACTTGGGTTTGACCTCTCTTGCTCTCACTCGACCTCCCTAGATCTCTGTGGTCCTGAGGTACTCAGGCCTCCTTCCTTGGCTACGTCTTCACTATCCCTTAGTATTAAATGATATCCTTCTCATTCGATGATCTAGCCTTGTCCTAAGGCCTTTCTTAAATAGACTTCCTACGCCTTCTTTGGAGTCCTCTAGATCTTAGAGGATTTATCAACTTAGACTTAGGATTTAATTTTTACTTTTATAATTTAAAACCCCATCTGGGTCTAAAACCCCTTCACTTGGGTCTTTTTCCCACAAACCCCTAGTGTGACCAAACTTCTCACAAACCCCATATCTGGGCTTATGGAATACGTCATATGCTACACATTTCAAGAAATGAGTAGTTTTTGGACGACAAAGACGGATTACCTATTTTAATATCCTGCAAGTGGAATAGGAATTTGGCATGAAGACAAGTTATTAAATCAATGGATAACTTGTAGACTCAGGCACTACCTGTGAACAGGTCTTTCCTAGGCACAACCTGCTTGCCATCCCTAATTTTCTATAAAATGGAGTAGCTTTTGTCAAGATTTTTTCCATGATCTCTAATCCAGTCCACCAGGATAGGTCTTTAATATATTTTCCTTTTATAGTATGACTCAAAATTCCCACACTAAACAGGGCTCTCCACAAGTTTTTTAGAGTCAAGGCTTTTGCAAACCAATTCATATTTTTGAATCCCCATCCTCCAAGTTCTTTTGGTAAAGATAAGGATGACCAATTGACAAGATGTATTCCTTCCTTTTTATTTTTTTCCTATCCAAAGGATAGGAACATCAATTTCCTGATGGAGCTAAGAATAACAGAGGGAATCTTAGCTAATGAAAGCCAATAGATTGGGATATTTTCCAACATTGCTTTAATGAGGATTATTCTGCCTCCTAGAGACAACCACTTGTAGCACCACACATTTATCTTTTGTTCTACCTTTCTAATCAACCGCTTCTAATCCTCTTTATGGTAATACTTTGGCTTTAGGAATTAGTCAAGGTACTTTATACCATTTTCAAGATATATACTCTATAGATGTAGAAAGGACTAAATGGTCAATAAGATTTTTGAATTGACAAAGTATTGATGAAAGCAGGCTTTTTTCATGTTTAAATCCATTCCAGTTGCATTGCAAAAAATACTTATATCTCTATGAAAGGCCTGCCAATATGGGACAATTCCCACACCCAGTAGTAGGAAATCATTCATGAATTTAATATGTGTGATAAACAAGTTGTGGGAAATTTTAATTCCATTTATTTTACCTGCCTGTTTTTCTTTTAGTAGAAGAAAACTTAATCCTTCCATCACTAGTAGAAATAGGAGGGGTGATAGTGGGAATCCCTGCCTAAGGCCATGAGAGCTGATGAATTTACTAGAGGGAGAACCATTGATTAGAATGGAGAAGTTTGTTGAAGACACACTTCCAGCTGCATACCAATCTATAAGAGCACAAGTCTAAGGAAATTCTAATTGAATTTGTTAAAGGCTTTGTTAAGATCCATCTTAAGGATTAGAGGTTTATGATTTATAGTTTTTATGGAATGGAGGGCCTCCTGGGCTATGCCAATGGCATCATGAATTTGTCTTTCAGCAAGTAACCGAAATTGGTTTAGGGACATCTTCTTCGCTAGATAGTGCTTGATTCTATTAGAAATCACTTTTGTCATAATTTTGTACACCATATTGCACAAATATATGGGTCTTAAGTCAATAAAGGACTGGGGTTTGGAGCTATTAGGGATCAAGGCAATGTAAGTGGCATTTATTTCTACGAAGAACTTTCCATATTTTCTAGATTCTCGCACAAGATCAGGCCCCATGAGCTCAAAAAATGATACGAAAATTTTGATTGTCCAACTATCAGGGCCTGGAATTTTGTCTTTAGATAAATGTTTCAATACCTATTTTATTTCCTCAAGGGATACAAGGCTTCCAATTTAGATGAAATCTTCATGGATGAAAAAAAAAGGGTATTGTTTGATGGGCTAAAGTTGGGAGTTGATATCAATGGACCTCGAGTGTGTAGAAAAAAGATGATGTTGTTGTCTTTAGATCCTTTTTGCTTAAGACTTTCTTTCCATCCTTTGTTTCAATCTCCCAAACGGAATTCATGTTTTTTCTATGATTTGTATAATTATGAAACAATTTTGTATTTGCATCTCCCTTCTTTATCAACGTCACTCTACTTTTTAGTCTCTAGCCAACTTAATATTTGAGTTAGTTCTACAGGAAATGTAGATATGGGTAAATCCTGAGAGATGCGATCATGTTCAACTTTGATGACCAACAACTCTTCTTGCAATTCTAGTTTCATGTTCTCCCAGGTTATTACTGACTTCCTAAGTTTTGAGAGTTTCCTAGCCAAGAAGGTCATAGCATTGGAGCAATTGTCTACTTGGTCATTCTACCATGTATCCCTCACCAATGTTCTGAATGAATCCTCATCCAACCATGTATGGTGGAATTTGAAGGGATATTTTTTTTAGGGTCCAATTCCACTTCTATGAATATGGGAAGGTGGTTTGATATATTGGCCCATGAAATCCAAGATTTTAGTCTCCCCAAATGATCAACCAACCAATCTGCCATCAAAACTCTATCAAGGCATTTTGCAATTCCATCTACACATGTCTTACCATTCCTCCAAATGGGGGCTAGTGGAAAGGGGGTTATATCTCAAATGGAATTGTGTTGCAACATCGCTAAGAAGTAATGGACCAATGGATCTACGCAAGTATAAGTACCCCAGGAATCCCTTTCCGAAACAATGAAGTTCAATATCCTGCCACTTGAAGAGAATGATTTGTGAGAAGACCACTAGGTTGGACTAGATCCCAAAAATTTTGTCTAGCACTATAGGGCCCATAAAAATTCAAAAATGTGATGGGTAATGATGAGCCTCTGAAGAAATTCTCTAAGATGATACCTATAGTTGAAGAAATGGTCTTGAAGGAGGCTTCTCAGGAGTCCCATAATGATAGGAGGCCACCTGACAAACCATTTGAATCCGTAGTAGCAGAGTGCCATCCCGGACACAACATCTTGTAGGTCTTCCTTGCCTTTTCACCCAATACCATCATTTCTTGAAGCAAAATGGTAGATGGGTGATATCAGTCAATCAATATTTTGAGGGAGGAATATTTAGTGGATCCCCCCACCCCTCTAATGTCAATGATAATATAATAATTATTTGGCGGGGGTTATGGTTGTTTGTTCTCTAAGGGCCATTGAAGTAATATCTTGCTATGTTGGAGGTGAGAGTCTTAAACCACCCTGGATAGGCTTAGTAGAAAACCCTTCTCAAGCAAGGGTTTTTTTGTTTTCCTTTTTCTTTCTAATGGTAATGTTTTGCAAAGAGGAGTGTTCAGTCAATTTGGGGTCTTCTAGGGAGTTTTTTGAATATATATGAATCAGGGATAGTTTCAAAACTTCTTTGTAGGAATCCAATGGTGAAGGGTTTAAGGGGGTAGGAGTTTCGGTATTGGAGGAAGTAGTAGTTGATGACAGGAGGGGATACAAGTTTGTTGTAACTAGACTAGTTTGAAAGAGAGTCATCCTATCTTGTCCCTTAGAACTTAGGATTGGGTTATAGTAGGAACCAAGATTGTGTGTATTGTTTTGGATAGATGTAACAACATTGTGAATGTAGGTATGTTTCAAAGTAGGTAGAGGAGGAAATGTATTAGAAATGTTTAGAGAATTTGATTCAATTCTTTCAATGAACATAGCTTCTTCAAGAGTCAATTATTCAATAAGAGGATCTAAAGCAAGTATAGACTTATAGAGAGCCTCCTTGTTGTTGTCAAAAGGATTCATTGATAATGCTACGTCATGACCAAATGTGGTTTCTGATTCTCGACAAACATTGTTGTCGGCCACAAATGTTTCAACATTACCTTCAACAAGAGCTCCATCATGTGGCCAGTCTTCTACTGTCCATCATTGGTCGACGGATTGTGGAAGATCACCAACACCAAAATTGTTCTCTATTTTCATATATCTCATACTCGACAAAAAGTCTTCTTTATTATTATTTTGAGTGTGGTTTGGATTCTTAGGATGGGCTGGAGTATTTCTAGGACTATGGAATAGTGACTACTCAAGAGGCCTAATCCATCAATGATTTTTATAGCTAAAACCCTAACACTTTGGAGCCTTACAAGAATTGGCTAAGTGGTCACATCCTCTATAGATTAAGCATCTAAAGGGTAATTTCTAGTAGTCTAGGGATTATAATATTACTTTCTACCCCCATAAAATTTTTAATGTTCAAGGAAGCCCCTCTGAGGTGTCCATTTCCATAAGGACCCATGCCATTCATTTGTTTGCAGCTAGTAATGAGGCCTCGTCTAAGGAAATAAAATTTCCTAAAGTATTTTACACCTTCATGAAGATTTCTTTGGACCAAAGTTCAAGTGGGAACCACGATAACATAACCCATGTTATCAAATTTTATTTTGAGGTTGAGCTTTTTTAAGAAACGTTGACAATTTCAATGTCAATGAAAAAAATTGTAATAAACAAGAGAAATGTTGATAATGGGATTATCAACACTTCTTGAGTTTAGAAAGTTATTAGAGGAATATGATGATAATGGGAGTGTCAACATTATCAGGTATTGGCTGATAACGAGATTATACACACCAAAATAAGAATTAGAATTTCGATTTTTGAAATGCGCTGACACAATCCACATCAACAACAAAATAATCATTGCCCAGTAATGCCATGATAAATATGAAAGTGAAAGGTACATGTTGAAAGGAATTTTTTCTGCCATTGAAAAAGTATGGTATGGTTTTGTAATTATCAAAGGGTTGAAGCATTATTTCACCTGTCAATCAGTGATTCTGCTTGAAAACCTCACTATTTTTCCCACATAGTATTTTCACCATTTCATTTATAAATTTGGTTAGCTTTATCATTGGAAAAGTTGGTTGGTTCAAATAACTCAGTAGACATACAACATCGGATCCCAGTCTCTCATCTGCGTAATCACAAAACTGTAGAGAAAATGGGGAAAAGTGGGGAGCTTAACAGAAATGAACCAAAAAGGTCTCGACCTCCTGAAGATTTACCCAAATATTCATCAACAATTCCAGCGGGCTGGGTGGAAAGAATATTTCTAGTGATGCACTGATTTCCATGACGTTGTGGCTCGAGCATTCGCCCATGGGTTTGATGATCAACATGTGGAGGTAGAAGGGATTTCATTCCTGGTTACAGAGGAACTAATTGCAGAGGTTACAACTCTATGTATGGATGGGGAAAAAATTTCAGAAGTCACATTCTAGCTAGGATTGATTTCCCATTTTCCCTGAAATCCAAGTTCAAAGTAAGAAACTGGAAAGTAGGGGTGCAAAGATCATGGCAGGAAGAAAAATTACATGGGATGCTATGTATTACCCAGTCATGTTTCACATGTGAAGGGCATTTTAACCGAGTAAACTTATACCATTTCCATTTCTTAACTCATCAAATAGGACAAGTAAGAACGAATGTCTGTTTTTATTTATTGGAGAGTCTGAAGTGCATGGTTGCTTGTTTCTGAGCCAGGGCAGACCCATCCCCTCATTTTGTTTATCACAAAGAATTAATTAAGTTGTTGATTAAAAATCAATTTGCCAAAGCTGGAAGAACATGGAGCCATTTCTTGTTCTTGGGAGAGTTTCAACCCCAACCCCCTAAGATTAAATGAGGGAGGAAGAAGGGTACCAAACAGGGCAAGAAAATGCAGACAAGAACCTCCTCTGAGGGCGCTTCCACTAAAAAAACCCAAAGTCGAAAGGAAAAATACATCCCCTAATGTTCTAGTCCTAAAATTCCGAAGGGTTATGCTAGAAGAAGTGACAGGCTTAGGAAGACACAACCTATTACTAACCCTCCCTTTGAAAATTTGCCTCCTATTGTGAATTCCCCTCATGTTGAGAAGCCACCCATTGCGATTTCCCCTGTAGAAACTCATCTACCAAAGCAGACCAATGGAAATAAAGTTGAAATTGAACCCCATGATGAAGAAGAACCCTCCCTGTTTGAAATGTTAAAAGGGGGTAAAAGAGCTCACACCAGGAACTTAAACAAATTGAGGCTAAAGATGCAGTTGAAACAAAATACTCACTTCGCTAAGGAAGTAATATATGTTGAAAATGTCCCATTAAAGGACCTGATAATAAACAAAGGGAAAATTGTAGGTTCTAAAAAGTCAAAGGATAAGGCAACTGAAAAGAAAAATCCTATGAAAACCAGACAGAACAAGAGGCGGAGGATGGATAAGGTGGACATTCTTTTGGAGGTGGCCAGTACTCTCAGCTAGGAAGGTGGTAACCATTTTTGGGTTTTTGATTATTTATTGTTAAAGTGAATTTTGTTGATTTATCATTGATCATGCACTTATCAACGTTTAGGCTCCAGGGAAAATTTTAGGGTCTAATATTCGTAGGTGGGCTAATTTTCCATGCTTTTTCCAAAAAAAGATTCGTTAATTTCAATATTTTTCTAAAAATGTTTCACGCAAATTTTATAGAATAGAATAAATTTACCTTAACATTCACCATAATTTTATATAGAAACCATATAAAATTATTATAAAATTCAATATTTTTACAAAAATATCACTGAACCTTTTACATATTGCATATCATGAACCAGTGAGATTCGCCAAGAATTTTAAACTTTAAGGTAAATTTTCATCCTTAAAAATTTCCATGCGTTTAGCTACAAAAGGGCATAGAGGAAAGCTGACATTCCTATTGTAAATAAATTTTGCACAAAAGCACTGACATTTCCATTGTCAACACATTTTGAAATAAATAGTTTGAGAAAAGCACTAACAATCAGTCCGTCATCAAAACTATCGGTTCAGACAGGCAAAGGACTGACATCGGCAATATTAACCTATTGCTGCAAGGATGACCGAGAAGACAGGAGGAAAACATAAACCCATTTTTGGAGGATGACAAGAATGATCTACAACGAGGAAAGCACAATCATGATACATTTTCTCAGCCCCATTTTCAGCATAATTTTCAACAGGTTATTTTTTATTTTTGATATGTTTAAAATATATTTTTCAAATGCATGTACCTAAGAAATTTATACTTATATTATTGGATTACTGTAATTATTTTTTAGCTACAAACATGCTACGGTTATTGTAATGCTTATATAAGCAATAACTGTAGAAGAAGAAATGGTTGGTGTTTATTTGATATATAGCATCCTTGTGTATTTTTTAGCAGATCTTAATGAAAACAATCTTCATGAGAATTTACATAAATTCTTGTGTTGTATTTCCCAGTTGATCTTTTGCTTAGTTTTATATTTCCTCATGTCTGAAAAACTAAGTGTATGAGATTGGGATTCATATTTTATGCTCATGTTTCATTATTTCTTAGGCATTAATAATTGTTGATCACTTAACCCTTACACTAATATCCTTCATCTTCCTCCTAATCACTTAAGTGTCAAAGGAATTACTACTACCCTACTTTTGTGTTTTTCTCATCGAAATTGTGTTTGTATAAAACCTTATTGGGTTAGACTCCATGCCCAATAGTAGTATTTTCACTTAGCCCAATCAAATTTCAATCATTCTTAAATAAATATGGCCATCGGACTCAATTGAAAACCTTCTACTACAGTGACCTTGAGTAGTGAGTTTAGGGAGAGATCCCTCTCCAAATTGAAGGGCCAACTTTCAACCTCAAAGAGGTTCGAGGTTACCTTAGAGTTTTTCCCACAGTCAGGGCTTTCTCTAAGAGATAACATTTTTGGCATCGAATGGGCATATTTTCCCCAAACGTTTTTTATTGTTTATAATCATATCACTGAGGGCAAACAGAGATTTGTATATTGGTTTGGCTGCAAGGTGTTTTCTCTGGCGACTCCACATTATAATTTGAAGTGTTATTATTAATGAAGTTTTGTCTCACAAAGGCATCCATACTGAGAGGAACCCTAATCCGAATCCACCCCATATTTTTTCAAGCCCAGAAAATTTAAACAGAAAGAAAACTCCAAAGGAAGCATGTACGATTTACTTAGAAAGGTTTTATTCTCTACCTACAAAGGTTGAAGCTCTTGAATATTTGTTGTTAGATATTAAATTTGAAAGTAATTCACTCAGATCTAAATCTGAAATTAATATTTCAAACACTTTCCTTTATCCAAAAAATCTAAATACCTTTACCCCTGGTTCTTCCATCCCAAAATTAGAGCTATTGCCACAACATTTCAAGATTTGGTCTCCTTTTCAGAAATTAGAACAAAAAGTCTAGGAACTCTAGGTAGATGCGGCTAAGTCTTCAACCTTTCCTTATTTTATCCCATCTTTATTTTCTTAAACCACTCCTTTATATTATGTGGTGTCCATAATCTCATTTTATCAACTGCTACCACAACAGTCTTAGTGACTGTGATGTATCATGTCCAAACTCTTGTTGTTAGTGTAATTTCATATCCCAACCCTATCGTTGCTAGATATACACCTTTAAACCTTCAAGGTTCGATACATGACCTCCACTTGAATTATGGATAATGCTTGATCTAGTTTGATGGCATTGGGATTTATACAACTCAAGATGCAGAAAAGCTTAATGACTTTATAGATTTAGAGGAGGTCGACCATGAGGATATCAAGTTGATAATTTTTGCAGAAAGTATATTAGGAGAGGTAAAGAGATGGTTTAAATCCTTACTTGTAGCAAGTATCAATACTTTCCAGCAGTTTGAGCAGATATCTCTTACCAGGTGGGAGGTGAAGAAAAATCCCCTGCAGATTTCAGTTGAATAAGAAGGTATTAAAAGAAATCCAGGGGAGTCAGTTGAAGAATTCACAACCATATTTAATAGAGTTTAAAATTCAATTACAGCTAAGATAAATCCTCCTACTGGACTAGCCTTGTTGCAATATACTTACTGTTTTGATGTCGAAATGGATTATTAACTCTGAGAGAGAAATCTTGTCACTTTAGAAGCAATGTAGAGTAATCCAATTAGAGTAGAATCCAATTTGTTTTCCAAGAAGGAAAAAATGAAAACTAAGAAGAGAGTGGTGTTCAAAGAAGAATCATATTCTTCACTTGATCTAAAATTTGATGTGATGCTAAAAACGATGGAAGAATTGGTTGATAAGCTAACTCCTTCTAGGGCTGAAAATCAACCTCGTGAGAAATATGAACTTCAAGATACCTTAAGGGGCTCATAATCATACAAGGGAGCAGAAGGGTGTTGAAAATCAACAAGTTGTTGTTCGGCCTCCTTTTCCAGAGGGGTTTGTTCGTGAGGAGGTCATTGAGGAAGAAGATCATCAGATTAGATGTTTTGATGATAAAGAAATGCAAGTGTTTTCTACCAAGGAGGAGCATGATATTTATGCCAGGTGCTCAAGAGAAAAGGACAACATTCACATTGTGATTCAATATTTTATCAACAGGGGTATAACATGCAGTAGAAAATTTTCAAAGGCAGTACAATCTCATGGGTTGGACTGTTCCTATTAAGACTCCACCACAAAATACAACAACTAAGCAGCAAGTTGATTAAAAAAAGGAAATACTAAAGAGACCAAAGGATCCTAAGAAGGACATTTTGAGAAAAATGGAAGAAGCTAAGAAGGACGTTAAAGAATTGGAAAAAGCATAGTCATCTTTCAATCTGGAAAGTGAAATCAATAATTTGAAAGTATTCATTCCTTTTGATGAAATTTTAAGAAATAAATAGTACAGAAAAAGAAACTTTATAATGGTTAAGAGTTTAGAGAGTGATCAGGTTAATATAAACTCACAGGATTCCCTAAATTTAGATGATGATTCTCTTAAATTTGCTTTTGGTCTGGCACATGTCACTAGTATAAACGATGATGTTCCCCCATTCTATGTAATTCTGAACATACACGATATGATTATTCATAATGTTATCTTAGTTTATGGAGATTCACATAACGTGATGCCTAAATCACTCATGGACCATATAGGACTTCAGATTACCAAACCTTACAAGGACCTATTCTCATTTGACTCCAATAAATTAAAATGTTTAGGGTTGATAAAAGATCTAGTTGTAAATTTGGCACAGATACATGTCAAGAGTGTGATGATGGACATAATGGTAACATATATTCCAACTAGATTAGACATGCTATTGTCTCAGTATTGGGCAACCAGATTAGGAAGAAAATTGCAGATGGACATGTCTTACGCATCGATCTCGTTGTTTGGTGAGTTGAAAAGATTATATAGGGAAATTCCAAATGGACTATATTGTAAGCAATAGAACTTACCCAGGTAATCATCCCATTTATGCAGTAGATACAGAGGTAGGATCACAAATTTTATTTAATCATTTCTGTATTGATGGAGAAGTATTAGAACAGGTTGAGGTCGATGTTAAAAAAACGGCTCAAAAATTTTCAGATGAAGTCTGAAATTTGTATTTTGATTGCTCCACTTGTGAGATGGGTTTTGGGGCAGGAATTTGGATTGTTCCGCCAGATTGTACTAGTCATTTTCATTCATATAAATTGTAATTTAATTGTCCAAATAATGTGGCAGAATATGAAGCTCTAATTATCGGGCTAAACCTATTAAGAGAGCAGGAAGCGAAGAAAATTCATATTTTTGGATATTCTAAGCTAACTATGAATCAAGTTAAAGGAACTTATCAAACCAGACACCCAAGGATGAGAGCCTACCGAAACAAGGTATGGGATTTGTTTTCAAGTTTTTTCTCTAAGCATGAAATCTCTATCATTCCTAGAGAAGAAAATGGAATTGCAGACTCTCTAGCAACAACTGTTAGTGCATTTAGAATTCTGATTTATCCTAATGAAATTTATGAGATCAATGTGAGACATAGGCCTTTTATCCCAGACAATACTAGGCACTGGAGGGTGTTTGACGATCATCAAGAAATTAGAATATTTCTTAAAAGAACTGATGAGCTTCTTAGCACTCTAATTGACAAAGATGAAGATGAGACTACAGAGAATGATACTGAAACAACAGTCTTCTTGAATATTGTTGTTGGACATGATATAATTCACTTAGGTAATAATATAATCCATAGAGGTTTAGTTCCTTTAGAGATATTATTTGATTAAAATGATGTGGCAGTTAAGCCTAGAATCTTGCCAAGTGATGGGGAGATGGAAGACTACAATTTGGGAACTGAAGATAATCCAAATATGGTCAAAGTTTATAACACTTTGAAACCAGAGCAAAAGTTGAAGTATGCAGAAAATTGTTAAAGATGTTTTCAAATGTATTTTCTTGGAGATATGAGGACTTAAAGGACTATGACAAAACTGTCATCCAATATACTATACCACTCAAGGAAAATGAGAATCTCTTTAAACATAAGTTAAGGAGGATCAATCCAAAGTTGTTGTCGCTGATTGAAAAAGAGGTGAAGAGACTGTTGGCTGCAAAAATCACCATTCCACTAAGATTCTCAAATTGGATAGAAAACTTGGTACAAGTCAGGAAAAAGACCAAGAAATTTGCCTGTGTGTTGATTTCAGAAAGTTAAATAAAGTCTCTTTGAAGGATAGTTATCCTTTACCAAAAATGGATCACATTCTATAAAAAGTGGTTGGATCATAAAGGATTCCATGTTCGACGAGTTTTTTGGATATAATCAGATCCTAGTTAATCCAAAAGATCAGGACAATACTGCTTTCACCACACCATGGGGCACATTTATGTATTCAAAATTTCCACTTAGACTCATGAATGCCAGAGCCACCTTCTAGACAGCGATGGATATCACTTTCGTTGATCAACGAGATAAGTTTGTTGTAATTTATCTAGATGATATAACTTTCTTTTCAAAATTTGAATCTACTCATTTAAACATTTGAGGACAGTCTTCACCAAGTGCAGGTTGTTGAAAATAGCAACAAGAAATGTTAAAAATAGAATCCAAAAATTCCAATTTAATTTGTCCTTGAATTAACTTTAGAATTAAAATCGATTTATATTCTCATAACAACTTGTAAATAGTTAATTAAGTTTAATTAAATTAGGAATTTCAAGTTGGAAGTCTTTATGTAGTCATGCATATGTTGTCCCTAAGTTTCAGGGGTCCAAGAGAGTTTAAATTGAGTTGTAATTAGATTAACTCAGTTTACTGAGTTATCGTTAGTTAAATTAGTTCTAATCGTTTGTGGAACTAATAGAGGACTAACAGTTAGTTGGTGCACTGGTGCATCCACAAGTGTTACTCCAATTAAATTAAGATTCATTCATGAGCAACTCATGCATGTCAGTTTAGAGAAAGACCTAATTGAGACTAGATTGTAGGGACAATGTATTATAATTTGTATGATTTACTGAGTTGTAAATATCATGCATGCAATCAGAGAAGGCCCTATGTTTGGATTGCGCAGTTTTGGAAGCATGAATTCCCTTTAAATACGGGTTATTCATCCTAGGAAGTGTGCAAGGAAATAGGGGCTTGGAGAGTTGCAGAATAGGCTAAGGATTTGGCTTGAGCTAGTTTGTGTCCCCAGATACATATTGTATTATGTGCCATTGATTATCTTCCTCTTGTCGATTACTATTTTCATTGATCTTTATGGGATTCCACTATAAAGAGTAGAGTAGATTCTTGTCTTGTGTTTTAGGAAATTACATAAGTTGTGAATCTAAAGGAAATTCTACATGGTATTGAAGTTGAATTCAGTATACTAGAGGATATTTCGAAGTTTTTAGTTTTGGGTTATAGGGGAAATTTGAATTTGCAATACATACTTCAGGATCGGTAGATGGTGTTCTACGGTTTGTAGCTCGAGTATGCCTTGGATGGCAGCTCGAATTACATAGCCTGGAAGGACATAATGGAGGTTATGTTGGAGTATAATGGCTTGAAGGAATTCATTGATCAAGACATTCCTAAGGCACCAACATTATATGGAAAAGATCTAGCCGAATGGAAGAAGTGTGTGGCAAGGGCAAGGTGAATTATCCTTGAGGGAGTTCGAGACCACATTGTCTCAAGTCTCCATGGAAAGGAAACTCCACCTATTATGTGGAAAGAATTGGTGGATCTGTTTCATAACAACAGTGACCGTAGGAAGTTGGAACTGAAGGACCAACTTCAAAAAATCAAGATGGAGGTGGGCGACTCAATTCCAAATTATTTGACCAAGTTCACTCATTGTCAAGATGAGCTTGGAAGTGTTGGAATCACTATTGTCAATAATGATATGGTGAGCCTAGCTCTTCTAGGACTTCCCAAGAGTTGGCATAGTTATCAAGACTCCATCAATGGGAGGGAGAAGCCACTAGATTGGGAATGACTGTGGTTGGATTTGGTACAAGAGGAGTTTCTACGGAACACCATAGATGGGACCACTTCCAAGGAAGTGGAAGAGGAATTTTCCTTAGCGAGTAAGGAAAAGAAGGCCAAGGGAAAGAAGTCCCAAGGTGAGGCAGGTGACAAGAAGATGGACTTATTGAAAGTCAAGTGCTTTCACTATCAAGAGCATGTGCACTATGCCACGACTTTACCACAAAAGAAAGCAAGCAAGAAAGAGCATGCAGTAGTTGTAGCAGGTGAAGCACTAGCTTCACAATTCGAAATTGATTTCACTCTCATTGCATGCATGGCCAACACTATCATGGGAGACGTGTGGTATTTTGATAGCAGTGCCTCATTCCATATCACAGGGAACAAAATTCTCTTTAGTGATCTTGAGGAGAAAGACCTCAAGAAGAGCATAGATTTTGGAGATGACAGGAGGTATAGAGCTACTAGGATCGGTACGGTTACCTTTCAGAGGGAGTCTGGCTCCCCTCTTAGGATCATAGATGCGATGTATGTTCCAGGACTAAAGAAGAATATTTTTTCAGTCGTGTTACTGGAAGATTGTGGCTATGATGTGAGTTTTAGCAAGGGAAAGGTTTTCCTTAGACACATTGCCATGGGACAGATGAAACATATTAGTGTGTGGGTCAAGAACCTGTATGCACTTGAGGTAGAAGATGCATGCAAAGCCTTGAGGAGCAAGGCAAAGGTTAGAGACTTGGTGGTTGAGAGGGAGAGTGAATTACCTCTCAACATGCAGCCCCAGAAGAAGCCTCATAAGCAGTCTCACACAATTGTGGAGTAGCCACAATTGGAGAAGTTGAGAGGAGACTGAGTGGAGATATTCACTCAAGCAGAGAAGAAGCAGTGTCAGACAATGGTGGAGCAGCAACAATTGGAGAAGCAGAGAGGATACCGAGTGGAGGCATCCACTCATGCAGAGATCTCCAGTAGGGGGAATTTTGAGCCAAGTGGGTAGAGGGAGCACATGCATCCATACCTCCAAGTGTGAGGTGGGGCGATGTGAAGCGATAGTCCATTGAGAGGTTTTATTTCATGGATTGTACCTTGCTACGGGAGTACAAAGTACATAGTAGCAGGAGGAATCAATGGTGGTTGATGCAGTCAGAGATCATAGTGATAGAGGCTAGAGCAGTAAGATACTGAAGAACACAGAGAAGAGTTGACAAAAAAGTCAGCAAAAGCGTAGAGTTTTCAGTTGATAGAGGAAGTAGTAGTCAGAGACTTTGGTGACATATGCATCATGCTGATTCAGGTTGGATGTTTTCTTTTTTGGTTTCAAGAGTTGTTGTAGCAACATCACTAAAGAGAAGTGTTGCATTCAAAACATTCCAAAGGTTCAGGATCAGGATTGAGTTGAATTCCTTTCTTATTTAGTGGGAGTGTTGAAAATAACAACAAGAAATGTTAAAAATAGAATCCAAAAATTCCAATTTAATTTTTCCTTGAATTAAATTGTGGACTAAAATCGAATTATATTCTCATAGCAAATTGTAAATAGTTAATTAAATTTAATTAACTTAATTAACTTAGGAATTTAGAGTTGGAAGTCTTTCCGTAGTCATTTATATGTTCTCCCTAAGTTTTATGGGTCCAGGATGAGTTTAAATTGAGTTGTAATTAGATTAACTTAGTTTACTGAGTTATGGTTAGTTAAATTAGTTCTAACTATTTGTGGAACTAATGGAGGACTAACAATCAGTTGGTGCACTAGTGCATCCACAAGTGTTACTCCAGTTAACTGAATATTCCCTCATGAGAAATTCGTGCATGTCAGTTCAGAGAAAGACCAAGTTGAGACTAGAGTGCAGGGGCAGTGTACTATTAGTTGTATGATTTACTGAGTTGTAAATATCATGCATGAAATTAGAGAAGGACCTATGTTTGGATTGTGCAGTTTTGGAAGCATGAATTCCCTTTAAATACGGTTTATTCATCCTAGGAAGTGTGCAAGGAAATAGGGGCTTGGAGAACTGCAGAATAGGCTAAGGATTTGGATTGAGCTAATTTGTGAGCTGAGAGTTGATTATACTTATGCAAGGATTGTTCTTGTGAGAACAAGCATTGTATTCTCATCTTGGATTTTTTACTAATGCAATATAGATAGTAGGGATTTTGAGTTGTGGCTTTCCCCATATACATATTATGTTATGTGTCATTGATTATCTTCCTCTTGTCGATTATTGTTTTCATTGATCTTTATGGGCTTCCATTGTAAAGAGTAGATTACATTCTTCTCTTGTGTTTTAGGAAATTACATGAGTTGTGAATCTACAGGAAATTATACACAGGCGGTTCGGAGTTTCTAAAAAAAATAAAAAATAAATAAAATAAATATAAAATTAAAAATAAATTAAAATAAAGTAATAATTAATTTTAAAATTAAATTAAAAATTTAAATAATAATTAAAATTAAATTAAATTAAAAATTAGAAAATAATTAAAATAAATAAAATTAAAATACAAATAAATAAAAAATAAAAAATGAATTATATATATATATATTATATATATTATATATATATATATTATTATATAATTAAAAAAAATAATAAAAAATAAATAAAAAATAAAAAATAAAATAAAAAATAATATAAAATAATAAAAATAAAACAAACAAACAAACAAACAAAAAATAAAAACAAAAACAAAAACAAAAAACAAAACAAAACAAAATCCCATTTCGTTATGAAGGAGGGGAAGTTGTTGGATCAGATAGTATCAAAGGAGGGCATTGAGATAAATCACAGCTGAGTGACAGTAATACAAAATATTGAACAACTAAGAAACAGGAAAGAAGTGTAGTCATTTTTAGGTAAGGTAAATTTTTTGCGAAGATTTATCCTAGATTTTGCATAGATTTTGAAGGTGGAGTCAAACATGCTTAAGAAAGGAAATGAGATTAAATGGACTGAACAAGCTAAGGCATCATTTAATGATGTCAAAAAGGCTTTAGGTCAAGCTCCTTTACTCACTAGTCTAGATTTCTCTAAATATTTTGTAATTCTTTCATTTGCTTCTGAGCACACAACCTCTGGTGTTTTACTTAAAAAGAATGGGGAAGGTCAAGAGCAACCCATTTCATTTTTTAGTAGGGCATTGAGAGATGTTGAACTAAAATAAAAAATAATGGACAAATAGGCATATGCGTTGATTAAATCACTCAAATATTTTAGGGTCTTTATACTTCATTCTCACATGATTGCCTATGTACTAGACGATGCAATAAAAAGTATTCTGATCCAACCTGATACTAATAAAAAGTATTAATCAAATGGGTGTTCAAGAAGAAGACAAATACAGAAGAAAAGGTGGAAAAATACAAAGCTCAATTGGTAGCAAAAGGTTATTCCCAAGTACCGGGAATTGATTTTGGTGATATTTGTTTCTCCTGTTGCTAAGGTAGCTTCTATTAGATTACTATTATCTGTCGCTATTGATTTTGATTTTGAGGTAGAACAGATGGATGTGAAGACAACATTTCTTCACGGGGATCTGGAATAGGAGATTTACATGAAGAAACCTGAGGCTTTGTGGTGAAGGGTAAGAAAAAATTGGTATGCAAGTTAAAGAAGTCTCTGTATGGGCTAAAACAGTCACCAAGGATTTGGTATCAGAAATTTGATACATTTATACAGTGACTTGGCTTCACCAGAAGCAAAGCAGATCATTGTGTGTATTTTAAATTAATTGGTGACTGTGTTATTTATCTAGTCTTGTATGTGGATGATATGTTGCTCGCTGGAAATGACAAAGAAATTATCCAGGATTTGAAGATCCAATTGTCCTCCAAATTCAACATGAAAGATCTTGGTGCTGCAAATTATATTTTTGGCATGGAAATTAAAAGAGATCGGGAAAAGAGGAAGCTCTGGTTAAACCAGAAGAAGTATGTCGAGACAATACTGCAGAGGTTTAATATGCAAGATAATAAACCGGTGAAGGTTCCTATTCGTGTAGATGTAAAGTTATCTGTCGAACAATGTCCCAAGACACAAGAAGAGGAAGAGGACATGTCTCGTGTTCCGTATGCAAGTGCAGTTGGTAGCCTGATGTATGCAATGGTTTGTACTAGACTAGACATTACACATGTAGTGGGAGTATTGAGCAATTTTATGTCAAAACTAGGGAAGGAGCATTGGACAACAATGAAGCGGGATTTTAGGTATTTGTGTTGCACTAGTTATTATGATTTGTGCTACCAAGGAAGACCAGGATT
Organism: Pinus taeda; assembly: GCA_000404065.3. NCBI lineage: Eukaryota > Viridiplantae > Streptophyta > Pinopsida > Pinales > Pinaceae > Pinus > Pinus taeda. The sequence continues at coordinate 44,644 of APFE030726062.1, read as the reverse complement.
GGATAGAGTTTTAGATATTTGTGGCTTTGTTGATGCAGACTGGGATGGAGATCTGGATCAGAGAATATCTACAAGTGGGTACGTGTTTAACCTATTTGGAGGTGCAATTAGTTGGATGAGTAAGAAACAATTTGTAGTGGAATTATCAACTACAGAGGCAGAATACATGGCAGCCACTCATGCAAGCAAGGAAGAAGTTTGGTTATTGAGACTGTGTTCAAGTATGGGGTTAGTACAGGGAGATATAAGGATAGACTGTGACAGATAAAGTGCAATCTTCTTGGCAAAGAACCCTGCTTACCATTCAAAGACAAAACACATTGATGTTCAGTATCACTTTGTGAGGGATATGATACAAGACAAAAAGGTGTTGCTGGTAAAGGTGGACACTATGAAGAATACTACAGATGCATTGACAAAATCTGTGAGCTCTGAGAAGTTCTCTTGGTGTAGAGAAACAATGGGCATTGCAGGGCTGGATAAATGACTAAGCTCTCCTGTGGCCCCTTGTGGAAAGAAAACAACAAGTGCGAGAATGTTGGGTTGTGTTATATTCTTTCCACGACTAGCCGACGTAGTTAACCGGGGGAGTTAGAGGGGGGCAGAGTCGCCGCTGTCGTTGCACTAATTGCGCAGCAGGGGGGTCACAGGGGGTTTGAGGGGGGCAGGTAGCCCCCCTCTACAGGGTCTCGGCAGCGCCCTAGAGAAATTTTTTTTGGACCTTATCTGAGGTTGGGCGGACCTACCTATGGTTTTGTGCATGGTTTTCGCACATGGTTTTGGACGCGATGGTTTTCGGTCCATGGTATTAGATGCTTTGGCATGTATAAATATGTATTGTAACATTGAAAGGAACATAATGAAAAATCAAGCTGGTAGTCCCGGTTTTGGGATCCAGGGGAAAATCTATGTGTATATGTGTTATGCTCTCGCATCGTTTATTATCTGTTCTTAGAATTCGTATTCAGGTAATTTTTGTATGGGGTTAAAACCTACAAGTAAAAAATATGTTTATGTTGAAACTGTACATCAAACCTTAGCTTCAATCAATTATGTATGTGCATCAAACAACTTTGTCTTATTTCTACTCCTTGTCAACAAAAATTCTCTACTCATCTAGTTATGAAATTTGACTCATGCTTCAATGCCAACCTTCACATACTCAACACAAGTTCTATGCTACTAGGAAACAACCCTAACTACATATTGACAAGTATCTAGTTAATTATAGCAATATAACTTCACTACACATGTCATTAGGAGAATTTTGAGGTCTAAAATGGGCCTCCTAAGAAAAATGTACAACCAAAATAAACTTTATAAGAGCCAATAGGATTCAAGATGATAATGTCAACCATGGGTGATGATTCACCATTTTTGGACTAAAAAAATAAAAAGATTGAAAAATAATAAAATAATAAAACAACTTTTTCAACTTGTATTTTCAATTTATCTCCCTAATTTTTTACTCAAATTTTGAGCGGGAGTACTCATTGGATGTAAAATTTAATTCCTCACCAAGGAGTACCCATATTGCATACTTTCGATGGACACTGCTACACGAAAAATGAGAAATACATGAAAAACGTGATTGCAATCACGTTTTTCATGTATTTCTCATTTTTTGTGTAGCAGTGTCCATCGAAAGTATGCAACATGGGTACTCCTTGGATGAAGAATAAGTTTTTTCATCCAGCAAGTGTTGCCGCTCAAAATTTGATTAAACCCATAGGGAGGCAAATTGAAAATACAAGTTAAAAAAATAGTTTTTTATTTTTTCCCTCTAACATTTGATGATGTAATGTAATATTATTTTATTATTTCCACTATTAATTTATCATTTCCTTAGGATGCCCGTTTTAGACCTAAAAATTCCCCTAATGCCAGTCAATCATTCCCTCTAGAATGTTGATGCAAACTCAATTCTGACTGCTAACCTCTGCTGAAGAATTTTCTTGAAGATGAAGGATCACTAATATGCCTCTAGAACCTACTCCTTGTAGATCTTCTTTACTCAAATCTTGATGATTTTTCCTATATGAAGATGCATTTGGGCTATCAAGGTTTTGTCGATGCCAATTGAGATGGTAATGACTTGAAGATGTAGTTCTATTGTGGATGTCAATCAATGATTTGATCCACCCTTAGATACAATGCAATGCCACTGAAATGACTTGACCTTTGAAGATAACCATCCAAAATGCTTAGATAATAATTATTTGAATATTCAAGGATATTGATGACAATACATATCACAATAAAAAACCGAACAACTTCCTCTCACTTCTAATTCAAATTATTTTACCATAGGAAGGAACTTCCCTTGCCACAAATATTGTTTCTGACGTATATGCATAACAAAAGGGCACAAAAAATAGTGATCTCAACTTGTGCAATAGACCCTCAATAGATAGATGAATGCTTCCATTTGTAGTTAAGAATCAACTTTAAAAACAACCTTGTGAACCCTTCAAATACATTAATGAATACTTTTCAATATATGTATGAAATTTCCTCAACCAATGTTGGTTGCTCCTAGCCTGAGTAGATAGAAAAATATTTAGTGAAGTGTGCAAATGAGGCTTCTTGAGGAGGTTTAAAATAGCAAGAAATTATTCGTAAGTGAATGAGAATCTTGCTAGACAAGCTTAAAGGATGTGAATTCTTCTTCAGTTCTGCATTAAAGAGGTCTGTAATTTATATGCTTGATATATTTTCCCTAACACGGAGCCAACCTTCTCCACAAAAGTCATAGATTCGTGTATACAGGTGTCTAGAAAATGTTTTAGATCAGTCCTTAAGAGAACGGAGGATTGTATAATCCCAACAAGATTTTCTACTCAAGAAACTATATAGATATTTGTCATGAATGCTGGATAAGGAGAATAATTCTGCGTTTACTATATCCACACCATAAGATACGTGTGTTGCACTTGGAAATTAAAAATGATTTTTCCTAACTTATTGCCAAGATTTTGTCCTGCAAAATTATAGAGATTAGGGCATGAATGTTTATCAGATTTGAGGGTTATGACCATTCTTTTATGCCACAATTCTTAGCACAACCCTCTATCTTCCTATGATAGGCACCTTCCTACATTGATCTTCAATAGTAAAATGTTTCCCTTAGAAATTTTCGTCACATTGTATCAATGCGTGAAGTGCTTGGGGATCTATTCTTCAGACAAGTATTTTTCGTTGATGCGTAAGATGCCTCAGATTTCTTGAATTCTTCACAACTCCTGGAGAAAGATAAATCTGAGATTTGGAAGTAGATTTAAATTCAAACAACTATTCTCCTTCAAGCTTCAAAAATTCAAACATGAGGCCCTTGACCTGTAATATACAATACCCTTAATCCCAAACAAAAAACATAACCCTTAAAAATTGTGCCTTCTCTTTAGATGGATGCATTATGTATTAGGCCAAAAATTGTAGAGAAAAGTTCACTTGATAAGATATGGATCAATAATCATATCTAAAGAATGGCTAACACATGGCTTTATACAGTATTTGATGAGCTCATAAGAAGGGTAGCTGACATGAAGTCATTTGCCTTTAGGGGTTTAAATAGTTTTTTTTATTAAAATTAAAACTCCCTCATAAGCTTAAAACGCCTCACGCTTTTAATTGTTTGATACCCTCCAATTTTTGTACTTAACATGATGAGATTCCTTTAATATTTTTTTAAATAATGAATCAATGATGTATTGGCATGTCATCACATTGTGGGGTCTTTCACCAATATTAGGGTACTCCAACTTTGACCATGAATATCTCTCAAACAGTGAGGACCATGGACGGTCCACATACCTCCAGAATCGTCTTGACGAGTAGAATCCAATAACAAGGGTCTCCGAGGAAAACTCACTAATATACTACTTCAAAATCTTCATAAGTGTGAGGTATGACCATCGTCCAAGGAATCCAAACTGTAGAGCTAGGGTTTCCAACCATCCTTCAATGGAGATTCCAACTTGATGTAATCCAGACAAATATAAAAGTGTTCATGAACAAATGTTGACATCAATGACAACACCATTCAAAAAATAATTTTGTTCAACTCCCTATAATTAATACACATATGCTAAGTCCCACCCTTGTTTGGAACAATTATGATGGGTGACCCTCATGGAGAGATAGTTGGTCAAATGAAACCCTATTCTAGTATTTGTTGCAACTACTTCTTCACCTTATTTTCCTCAATAATGGATTGCTTATACAACATAATGTTTTACAACGAAGAGTCTAGTGACAACAATATTTCGTGTTTCACTTCTCTCTAAGGTGGTATCCCTTTATGATTTTGGAAGACACCCCTATATTCTTATAGAAACTATTCTAGTTGTTGTTTATGTTCCTTATTTCACTCTTCTAGGGAGGACTTAGATCTCATGGAATCTTCTACAGACTGATTTTCTCTTAAAAACAACAAAACATGCTTCTTATAGGAATTGATCAAGTTTTTGTCTTAATTGGTACTTACTAGTGATATCTCGACTTTCCCTTACACACGTTGATAATGAAGGACTTTCAATGCTTGATGATGAAATACTAGTTGGCTCTTTGCATGAATATCATATCCCGCATGTACATATAAGGAATCCTAAACACAACTCCACATACATCAAGTTGAACTACACTAATTCTACTTAATCAATAAATCAACACTAATAGAAAATTTGATATTTTCTCTATTTGTTTACCTTTATCTATGCCTATTTGTTGACCCAAACCAATGGATATGAGCTAGGATGGTCATGAGTTTCCATTCCCAATTTCTTGGCATGATGTGTTGCTATGAGATTCTCTTATGCTCTCGAGTCAAATAGAACGTCAGTTTTTGTATTATTGATTTGTATCTTTATAAGGAAGAGCCTAGTCATTTCCTTCTCTTCTTGTTGCTGAAGAGTACTCAAATTCACCCCCTTCCACACTGATGTACATACAATCTTCTCATCCATGTTCGAGCTGCTTTCCACTTGATTACTTGAATCCGTGGCCATGAAAATTTTCTTCTTAGCATCTATAATTCCACATTAATAATTCAATAATAATATTAATAATATAAGTAAATTGAATATAAATATATAAAGAAATACTTAATAATAAAAGAAAATCTACAATAGTAATAAAATATAGTGAGTTATATATTTATATATTACCACAAAAGTGTAAGATAATTAGGTAACAAAAATAAAAATGACTAAAACAGGGCGAATAGTAACAGTAATGACTTAGCTTAAATATAGTTAATTAACTAAATAATAACCAATATAATATTAAAAAATTATCAAAATAAAGCAACTAATAAAAGTGTATATAATTCCATCACCAAAATAGTTTGTTTAACTATTTGTTATATTAAATTTACACTTATATATGTTTTTTTATTATATATATATATAATATATATTATAATATAATAATTTATATATTTAATATTTATAGTTAATTTATTAAATATGTTTTGATATTTAATAACATTTAATTGAAATATGGGAAAGAACTATATTCAGAAACTGATATGAAAAATGAAAATAAAAAAATAAAAAGATTTAACAAAAACCAAAAAATAGTACTAAAAATGGAAGTTTATAAAGAGCCATAATAAGACTCACCACCACCTGACAATAATAAATTTAAATAAAAAAAAAATTAACAAAATATGAACTATCAATTTTAAACTATGGATAAGTCGAAAAGTTTTTGGTCAAAGACAAGCTAATATGTAGTCTGTTGAAAAATGCAACAAGAAATTCTCAATTTGATTGCCTTGATTGAATTGAGAAAATTTGAATTTCCACATTAACAGAACTTGGATGTAGTTAACTTTTGTGATATGTCTCATGTCACCCAATTTACTTAGTAAATTCGAGTTGGAGGAGTTAAAGTTTAGTTAAGCATTTGTGATTGCTAATTTGTAGTAATCAAAGTCAATTATCTCAAGTTGTTTTCAGTTAAACTAGTTCCAACTGTTGGAGGAACTAATGGAAGTTCAGTTGTGCAGTGGAACTTTAGTTAAATTTAGTGATCATCAAGTCAACTGACCAATCAACCCAAAATAACTGGTGCATGCAGAGAAATCAAGTTCCCCAACTGAGGTGGAGATTCCAAGGTAGTGTAACATCAATTGTAGACTAGTCTTGAGTGTACAGGTGTTGCATGCAATCAAATGATCAACCTTGGGAATTGCGTAATCCATTTTGGATAAATTCCTAAATAATAGGGGCCTAATTTCTAAAGGAATTGCACAAGGAAATAGGGGCTGAAGCAGAGACATAAATTGACTAAGTTTGGGTCAGAGCTTCTTAATGAGTAAAGAGATAGGTTATTCACTAGCATGTTGTGCTCAGTTGAGAAAAGCAATTGTAATACACCTCTATTCATCATATTAATGCAAACATATAATGGAGGTTTTAGTAGATTGGTTTCCCAAGAAAAATACAATGTGCATGTGTGTTATTTCATATTGCATGTCTGAAATTTTTGTTCTAAATTGTGAATTAAATTTTGCAGAGTGGTAGAGTAGGTTTGTGTCTTGTCAGTTTGATTAAAACTTCATGAATAGTTGCAAATATACACCATAATTTCTACACACTGAAAGAAAAATTGGATTCATAATATCATGCGTACGAGAGGTATAATAAGCAAGAGTTAAATTAAGAAAAATGTTGAGTCTAAGTAAAACTTACAACAAATAAATAAAAGTTGGCATGTTGGCATGTTGTCACATGGATTGTGTGCATGCGGATTCCTTTCAAATCCCTTTCTATTTTTGGAACTGTTTGTTCTATTTAATGGCTGAAAAGGGAGATGAGAAGATTTCGTTCATTCTTTTTAAAGGAGAGTGTCGTAAGACAAAGGATTCCACGACAACAGTAGTTGATTGAGGGCTCAGGGGTGACCAACTGTAGAAATATTATGTGCATCTTAGCCTACCATTGGGTGGAGAGTCATCCCCAAAACTTTGTTGTGGTAAGTGGGATTCAAATAGCGTTAGAACTTCAAAATCACAAGTAAGGTATATCGTCTTCTCTACTTGTGGTTTTCGAAAATTCTAATAGTTTGTGTTTTATTATTAATTGCATAATTGATATAATCAGTTTTATATTTTAATCTCAGGTTGTTACATATGGTATTAGAGCACGATCTTCAACCCATTACGACCTCTGCAATTTCTTCAATATTAAACCATTGGAACTTGAAAAAAATTGCAATATGTAAATATAGTAATTGTTTATGTTTAGCACCTACTCAAAATATATATTACGAGGAAAAATGTTATTTTTCCAAATTAAAAGATATGTATGCATGTTTATAAACATTTAAATACAAAAATACAAAATCTGTTAATAATTTTTTTGATAATTTATTTTGCGAATAAAATCTATAGAATATTAACAACTCACCCAACATAAACCATAAACACAACCTGAACTATGTTAAAACTCAATTGTTCATGACTCAAGTACTTAAATGTCTTTTATAAAAAAAATAAAATTTTCACGTTAATACTTACACTTTTATTTAAAAAAATAAAAATAATAATAAAATAAAAAACAACTTTGCTTTTCATATATGCATCGTAACCTTCAATTAAAATCATTGACCATACTGTGGAATCCTCATCGTACCTTGAAATTCCGACCTCTTATTCCGACCACTATTCCTAGATTGCTCGAATGGCAGCGAACAATGATTGGCATAATGATAACTCTTTAAAACAATAGACTCTTGACTTTTCTTAGAATGGTAGCAATAGATCTGCAACTCTTCGTGCCACAAAACAGAAGCCTTCTTTCTTGCCAAAAATATAACAGTATTATCTGCGCATGAATTAACACCAAACTCCGACTGTTCTTCAAATGGTGGCAACTACATGCAGCTCTTTGTGTTGCAAAACAAAACACCTATTTTTAATAGCGGAGTAAGTTTCTTCACCGTTGGATCTTGATTTTCTTCTTCATGAACAACTCTCTACTTTGTGAAGATTTTTTATGCCCACTTGAATATCATAGACAAAGAAATGTAATCAACTGGAAACACTTTTTTATATGATTTTTGGTTAACATAAAAATGTAATAGAAATTCTTTAATATTTTTTTTATATTTTTGAATATTAATAAGTTTTAACAAATCATATTTTATTTTTATATATGTGAGATAAAAAAGGGGTCTTCAAAGTAATTTTAAATATATTTGTAAGATGATAGGATTGAAGTGAGATAGTAAAACTGATATTTCCAATAACCATATTTTATGAATATTGTGTATTTATATAATTTTTTTTTAAATCAAACCAATTTATTAATTCTTAAAAATATTACACTACCCTAGATCTATCTTAAATCTAGATTTATCAAGCACTGAGAGGGATCCAATCTCTCAAGGTGAAAATCTCCCTTTTTTAGTACAAAATTTGAGGAAAGGTTTGCACCTCGAGAGATTGGATCCCTCTCAATGCTCAATAGATCTAGGGTTAAAATGGTTCTAGGTTGGTTATATAATACTATACAATATTTATATTTGTATTTATGCATCTCTTTGTTATTCCCTCTCTCTATCTCACCCCCAAACATACACACTCTCTCTCCATATCTATCTCTCTCTCTCTCCTCCATCTTCCTCTCCCTCTCTTCCCCTTATCTCTCTCTCTCCGTTCCCCTTCTCTCCCTATCTCTCCCTCTCCTTCTCTCTCTTTTCCCTCCTCATCTTCTCTCTCCCTCACTCTCTCTCCATCGCTCTCTTGTCACTCTCTCTCTCTCCACCTTTCTCCCACTACGTTTTTCTTCTTGCCTCCATCTCCCGCCCCCTCTAATTTCATCTCTCTCTCCTCCTCTCTTTTGATTTATCTCTCTTCCTTCCTCTATGTCCCTTCTCTCCCACCTCCCTTTATCTCTCCCCACCTTCATCTCTCTCTCTCTCTCTCTCATCTGACTCTATGATTATCTCCTTCCCCCTCTCCTTCTCTCTAGACTCCCCTTTATCTATGTGTCTGCATCTCTCTCTTTTCCCCTTCTCTCCCTATCTCTCTCCTCTCCTCTTCTCTCTCTTCCCTCCTCGCCTCTCCCCTTCACTCTCTATCCATCTCTCCCTTCTCACTCCCTCTCTCTCTCCATCTCTATCTCTCTATATCTTTGTTATTTCATCCCTCTCTTCCCCCCTCCAACTCCATCTCTCTCTCTCTCTCTCTCTCTCTCCCCTATCTCTCTTCCTTCCTCTCTCTCCCTCTTTCCCACCTTCCTCTCTCTCTCTCCACCCTCCATCTTCATCACTATCTCCCTCCCTCTCTCTCCCCAGCCACCCCACCCCTTTCTCTTAAATTTGATCACATTGTATTATGTGTAAGAAAGTATCTAAATTTGAAA
>APFE030726062.1:9818-35253 GCA_000404065.3 Pinus taeda | reverse complement strand
GATAATCCATGGTATTGAACCATAGTATTGTAACAAAGCCTATTTACAAGTTGATAATATCCATGGTAAAGTGGGGGTGAATATCCATGGTTAAGAATATTTTGATTGTGAAATAAGTTATGTTTTTTAATATCTGGTGTTAATAAGCCACAATATTGGCCCAGGTATTATAACAAAGTCTATATTTACAAGTTAATAATATCCATGGTTAAAAATCTTGTCATATTGTTATAAATATTTGGTTTTTGGCTTGTGTTATTGATAATCCATGGTATTGGGCCATGGTATTGTAACAAAGCATATTTAAAAGTTAATAAACAAAAATCAAAATATAACAAATTGAATTTTATTATTATTATTTTATTTAACTTTTTATTATTAATTGAGCCAAGATTTAAATGTTTCCACTTGGTTTATATTACTTTTAACGTTTTTTTATTACTATTAGCTTCTTGTTTATTACTTTTAACTTTTTATTATTAATTGAGCCAACATTTAAATGTTTACAATCATGTGCAATATTACTCTTAACCTTTTTTTTTTGCTGACATTTAAAATTCTTTACATACTTACACATATACCATATATTGGGTTGTAGAGCACCTATCAACACAATCATGGGAAGATCGTTTGCAGAAAAGCTAAGGCATCACTCCTACTGTATTTGTTGGCCACCAAGTACAAGAAAAATAACTTTGATAACAACATTACAAAACTATGAGCCCACATCTCAATGGCCCAGAATGCCTAGAACTGTCCAAAAAAAAAATATAGCCCAATTGCCTCATTGCCCATGAATATTATTAGGATCCTAACCAACATTACCACCCTCACTGGGGCGATGAAAGCATCGTGAGCATGTGACTCCATGTGTACCATGCATCCCTCAAAGTTATCCATAATGTCATGAAGACTCTTTTGGGCTCTACAAAGGGAATCTTTGCAGTCAAGGATATGCCACTGGTTATGCTGAATATCATTGAGGAAATTGATGAATTCATTCTAATCATTGTGGCAATTTTGAGCCTGTTTATCAACCATTGCTTGAAATAGATGAATTTGAGCTTCTAGGGAGTCAAACTAGTGTGGAAAATCCACTTGCTCGGGGGAGCCACTGTGAAACTGATTTAATTCTCCTTCATCCATAGGAGGAACCACTTGAGTTCGGTCTCCCTGACCCCTCTGGCCCCCACCTCGTTGCAAGATTCCTATTTGTCATTTCATAGGGAGAGCTCTCAGAGAACTTTGTGGCTCCAAGACAAGAAAACAACCCACAACAGCCTAAGCCAATTTCTTAACCTGCGAGAACAACCCCTTCTCAGAATGGAGGTAACCCTCCTCTGCACATCATTTCTGTAAAGAAAACAAATGTCTAGAAATGACCCTGGCTCCTCTCACCAAGGAAACAAAAAGAGCTACAATCGACACCATAATTAACTAAGGTCTAAAAGTTTCAACACCCACTCTAACAAAAAATCACAATACAGCCAGGGTATTTCCAAATAAGTTCTCTCCTAAAAATACCACCAATCCTCCATGAGGCCACACATCACAAGGTAACCCACAAAATTTCTACCGAGGCTCCTCTAATCCTTGGTAACCCTTAAGGATGCCAACATGTAACTCACCACTGAGCTGAAGGAGATATAGGGATATGCATGGAAAAAACTCAACAAGAAGAGAAAGGACGCCTTCTAGAGCCACCCACTAAGGAGAACTGGCCCCTTTATCACCCACCTTGACTGCCAATTGGACCAAATTGACTGAGCATACCATAAGTTTACCACTATAGATGACCAAAGGAATTGAATTACCTGGTAAAATGTAAAAACCTCCACCCTATCACCATTTGCATCAAGAGACCCAATTTCGAAATGGAGCTCATAGCCAAAGTGTTCAATTATGTGGATCAGACACTCGACGAGAACCAATTCGAAATAACATTGCAAACCAGACCCCCCATATTATAGTTTGAATAAATAAGAGTGACCATGAGCCTCCAGAGACCATCTTGTCTCCCACGAGAGAGCTACCCCACAAAACTAGGAAAAATCTAGGCTCTCTAGAGAGGCATCTTGTAATTCCTACATAGAGAAATCCCTTAACAAACCCAACTCTCATCTCAAAAGTTTGCAAATTTCATGCAAAGGCTATTACCAATGGTATTATAACCACTATTACCTCGAGAAGGTTCTCTTGTAGGTATCTTGACCCTGCTTTCCTAACAGATCTTTGTATAATAGCTTCCGCGTGGGAGGGCCATTAAGGCCCATGGCTTGAATAATATTACCTATGTTCGTCACCCCCAGTAAGGAGCATATTTATATAATTTATTAATAAGGTTTGTAAATAGATACATTTTCATTGTATTTATTTATTTAGTTTTATGATTTCAATTTAAACTCATAGCATTGTGATCATATGGTTATTTACTATGTCACAATGTGCTATTTTGATGTAAGTGTAAACTTTGCTATGCCGTGTTGTATAGCATAAATGTAACACTTGGTTCAACCCACAGGGGAATCATGGCTCCTAAGCATCAAAGATAAACCCAAGTCACTCCTGAGGTGGAAACCCCACCTCAAGCCATTGAAAATATTGGAAGCCCAACCGAGCAAGCCATATTACATTCCCTTGGGGAAATGACAAAAATCTTTAAGGAATGGGTCACCAACCAAGGTCCAAGTCAAATAAATGATCAAAGTCAAGGAAGGGAGTTGGAACAAAAATAGAGGCAAGACTTAAATTTTCAGTTCAATGCCTAGGATAGACAAACAACCCTCCATATTATGAAATAAATCCAAAAATTCAAATTACCAGAGTTCACAGGTCAAGATGGGGGTTTAGTAGTCAAAGTGTGGGTGATCAGTGTCAAGGGAGCACTTAGCTTTAAGGCATACTCTTCAATGGAAAATACCCAAATAGCAATGAGTATACTAAAAGGATAAGCCTTATTATGGTGGGTAAATGAAGTGACTAAGATGAAAGTCACCCCATTGCAAGTTACTCGGGAGATGTTTGAGGAAGCTTTTAGAACCAGGTACGTATTAGAGGAATACAAACACCAACAAATAGGGGATTTCCATCAATATGAAAAAATAGTAGAACAATCGAAGACTATGAAGTTGAATTCTATGCATTGGCCCATCATGTGGACTATATGGAAGATGATAAATGTTAAGATAAAATATTTTTTCATGGGTTCGATCCTTTGGCTCCAATGGAATTCACCATGTGGAAACCCATGACTATGGAAGTAACCACTAGTTTGGCCAAATAAATCTAGAGGATGATAAATATGAAAATGAACATGGTGGATGATGAAAATACAGAGAAGGAAACCCCCAAGGAGAGGATAAACAGAACAGGGGGAAACCCATATGGATTTTAGGGAAAACGAAACAATGTTGCTAGGATTTCTAGTGAAGCTTTGGGTTTCCTCCAGGAGGACTTAGGGGCCAACATTACTTCAGAAGAACTAATGGTGGAGGCATAGGATTTAGTGGCCAAGGACACATATAGAGTGAGAATCGAGGTAGAACATAATCTTGGGAATGCATGGGTCCACATTATAGAAATAATTGTTTGAAGTATCAAGCTGGCTTAAACAACAAGAACATAAAGCAAAAGGAGAAAAACCATAGACCCAACATAGAATTCATGCCACTGTAAACCATTTCCAGGTTGAGCACTAAGCCACATTTTGGGAGTCCGCAGGTATGATAAAGAAAATTTATCTTTTTGTTTTAATTGATTAAGGTGTCACTGAGAATTTTATTTCCCCTTCGACATTTCTTACATATGGATTGACACTCATGAGAAAAGTAACTTTAGGATGGTAGAAATGGCATCAATCTCCAACAATCGGTAGGATCACTAGTAAAGGATTACATTGTTAACATTAGGGGTTGTGACACTAAGATGAATTTGTATAGCACGACTATGGGGATTTATGACTTAAGTGTATGAATGGATTGGATTGAATCTCATTGGGCTATAGAGGATTTCTATAAAATGACATCTCTCTTAAAAAATCACTCGGGAGAACCGACATAAACAAGGGAATTAAACATGATGTTACCTTACACCTCATTTCACTAAGAAGGTTAATAAGTGTACGAGGAAATGATGCAATATTTATGCACTAGAGATGGTTGATACCGAAGTAAAATCATCTGAGAAGTTGCACCCTCTACTTTCAGGCTTTTCATATGTATTTCCTCCAGAGCTACCAGACTTACCTCCCATCCAGGAATTTGATTTTTCCATTTCCTTGAAACTTGGAACATAACCCACATCAAAACACCTTATCAAATGGTTGTCCTCGAAATTAATGAGTTGAGTATACAACTTAAAGGACTACTTGATCAAGGATTCATGCAACCCAGTGTATCACCTTGGGTGTGTCGGTGATATTTGCGAAGAAAAAGGATGGAAACCTTAGGTTATGTATTTATTATTGAGATTAAAAATAAAAAATAAAAAAAATCCGCCATTCAAAACGATTATCCCATGCCTCGCATTGATGACTATTTGACCAACCAAAAGGAGCTTCAGTATTTTCCAAGATAGACTTACGGTCAGGATACCACCAGGTAAGAATCAAAGAGGAGGACATGGAAAAGGCAACATTCAAAACACAATATGGACACTATGAGTTTACTGTGGTGCCATTTGGTTTGACTAATGTTCCAGCAACATTCATGAATTTGATGAATAACACTTTCCACAAATATTTGGATGGATTTATCCAAGTATTCCTAAATGACATCCTCATTTATTCCCATAGTGAAAGGGAGCATCAAGAACACTTGATATTGGTAGTTAAATGCCTTAGAGAACCTAAGCTATATGGAAAACTTATTAAGTTTTCTTTTTTTGAGGAGGAAATTCAATATCTAGGCCATAACATTAGTGGGAAGGGAATTGTAGTAGATCACAACAAGATTGAAACTATAATGGATTGGCCTACTCCCAAGAAATTTAAATAAGTACGCAACTTTATGGGGTTTACACGCTATTATAGAATATTTGTAGAAGGGTTCTCATGGATATCCAATCCCATCACAAACCTCCAAAGGAAAGGGGTTAAGTTTGAATGGATAAGTGAGTGTGAGAGAGCATTTAATGAGCTAAAACAATGACTGACAACTGCTCCAATATTAAATGTGCCTGACATGGACAAGAACTTTTGTGTATGCACGAATGCATCAGGAGAAGGATTACGAAAAATATTGATGCAATATGGAGGGGTTATTGCTTATGTATCATGTAAACTCAAGACCCATGAAATCAATTATGACATACATTATCTAGAATGATTTGTGGTTGTTGTGGTCTTGAAACTCTGAAGACATTATCTAGTGGGATTTCAATTTGAACTAAGAGCGGATCATAAAATCCTTGAGCATATCTTCACCCAAAAAGTCCTTAATTCTCTAAAATGATGTTGGAGAGATTTATTTAGTGAATATGATTTTAGGGTATCCTACATCAAAGGGAAGGAAAATAAGGTTGCATATGCTTTAAGTAGGAGATCCAAAGTTCATTCAATAATATAACTAAAGATAGACCTGAGAAGGCAGATTCTTAACCACTTAATAGGAGACCCACAATACCAACAAATAAAATTTGCCTTACAAGGAGTACTAGTCACATCCAAGTGGGATGAATACACCTTAGAGAATGATGGATTGTTACATTATGACAGTAATATGTATGTGCCAACTGATGACAAACTTAAAAAAATTATAATGAAGAAATCCCACCAAGCCCCATATGTTGCACATCTAAGAGTCAAGGGAATTTATGTGAACTTGAAAAGGCTATTTTTATGGACAAGAATGAAAAATGATATAACACAATTCATGTCCTAATGTTTAGAATGTCAATAGGTTAAATATGAACATCATCACCCTGCAGGCCTTCTACAACCCCATGATATACCATAAACTAAGTGGGAAGTTGTTTCAATGGATTTTATGGGAGCATTACTTGTCAGCTCCCAAAGACATGACTACATTATGGTAATTGTTGATAAAGTAACTAAGAGTGTTCACTTCATTCCAGTTAAGAGAACCTTTGAGGTGCCAACCATTGCTAAGGTTTTCCTAAAAGAAATAATTCACCTTCATAGAGTACTACGAAAAATAATATTTGACAGAGATGCACATTTTACTTCCATATTTTTGAAAATCCTTTTACACTCTATGGGAACACAACTCAACTGTAGTAATGCATATCATCTAGATATAGATGGGAAAATAGAGAGTAAATGAAGTATTATAGGACATGCTAAGAATGCATGTCATAGATCAACAATGTCAATGGGAGAAATTCCTTCCCTTAGTGGAATTTGCATACAACAATAGTTATCACTATTCATTTTAGGCATCTCCCTTCGAAGTCTTATATGGAATACCATGTCGTACTCCATTAAGCTAGGATTGATTAGATGATGGAGTCATATTGGGACTTGAAATACTCCAAGAAATGGAAGAAAAAATGGATACAGTTAAGCAGAGACTAAAGGAATCCAGGGATTTCCAGAAAAGTTATTCAAATGTAAAGAGAATTGATAGAAACTTTGAGGAAGGTAGAGAAATTTTTACTAGAGTTAGACCCTCTAATATTTCCTTTAGATTTGGCAAGGGAGAAAATCTATCCCCTAGATTTGTCGGTTGATTTAAGATCCTAGAGAGGATAAGATCCGTTGCTTATAAGCGCGAGCTACCACTCCATCCAAGAAATATGCATAATGTGTTTCATGTTTCTATGCTTAGGAAAAATGTACCTAACTCATCCCATGTGTTGAAATTTGAGAAATTACATGTTTCTTAGGAGGGAGTCCTTCAGGTCAACCATTTTGTATACTGTACCATCAATTTCATCAGCTCAAGAATTTTGAGTTTTACAAAGTCAAATTCATTGGGATCAATATAGCCCTAGGCCAACTACTTGGGAGGATGCAAATTTTATTTCATGACTTTCCTTATCTATTTGATTAAATTGTGTGGTGAACCAGTTAGGATTGCATAATTAAGCTTAGATAGATAATTTTATGAACATCTAAATCATGTCTTATTGTTTAAATTTTATTGATATATCTAAATCATGCACTATGATTTGAGTTATGGTTTCAATTAAGTGTTATGCGAACATAAGAATGTTGAAGTATAATGTTGTGATATTGTTTCATGATAAGATGGTATGTGGTAATTGGACATAGTTCTGATGAGAGGATAATGATGCACATGTGGTTCTTATTTATTTATTTTGTTATGATAATGATGTTATATGCTCATGATGGATATGATATGCATGATGTGACATATGGATTATGATGTTATGATATGAGGTTATATTAACATGTGGATCCATTTATTATGTGATGTCATGATATATCTTTGATATAGATATGTTGATGTTATAACTAATGCATTGGATGCGTATTGAGATGAGGTGGTTGACAGGAAATCCACAAATGGGACAAGAGGGTGGTTTATTTGATGATATCATGGGAGCCCATACTTGCGAGGGAGAATATGTAACACCACATGGGTTGGGAACATACTCAATCAACACTACATATGCCAATGGTTCCTTTGTCTTGTATAGCTCTTGATGAATAGATCTTGACGAGCTATGGGACCATCTTGAGGAGGCCGAGTGCCTGATATTGGATTGGGATGTTGAAGTCAAAAGGGGGTGTGAGGACTTCGATGCCTGAGTTTTTCCACCTTAGTGAGTGTGGAGGGAGTTGGGCCAACCTTACAAGATTCTTGAAGTCATTAATTACGGGAAGTGGATGCCCAACTTAGGGTAGATGAGGTCCGAGCCTTGGAGCTATGGCATAGATTGATGAGGCTTTACGCCTAGTTTCAAAAGTTGGGAAAAAGGACTTGAAATTCCTTAGCATTTCCATGGTGTTGTGTAACTTTTTATGCCTATTGGTATACTAGTTTAGCAGAGGGTGTAGAGAAAACATGAGGTAATAAATAACTAAATAAAATAAAATAAAAAATTAAAAGATTAAACTTAACTTTGGGATGAAGTTCCTTAAAGAGGGGAGTATGTAATGCCTCATATTAATAAATCAATAAATAATATTAATATATAATAACTAAAATAATAAATAATAAATAAAATATATAATAAAAAAAATAAAAAGGCAATATAATAATAGTCAATAAATAAAATAATAAATAATGAGTTGAAGTTATATATATATATATATATATATATATATATATATATATATATATATATATATATATATATATATATATATATATATATATTACGAATAATTAAAGTTAACAAAAAGTAAAAAGGAATGAAAGAAGCAAGAGTTAAGTTAAGAAAAATGTTGAATTAAGTTAAACTTAAAACAAAGAAATAAAAATTGCCATGTTGATACATGAATTGTGTGCATGTGGATCCCTTTCCAATCCATTTCTATTTTTGGAACCATTTGTTCTATTTAATGGATGAAAATGGAGATGAGAAACATTCATTCATTGATGGTTTGAGGGTGGCCAACGATAGAAAGATTATGTGTAGTTGAGCCTATGGTTGGGTGGAGGGTCATCCCCAAAAATTTGTTGCAGTCAACAAGATTCAAATAGTGTTACAACTTCGAAATCACAAGTAAGGTATATCATTGCTACAATTAAGAATTATCTGCTCGAGGTTTTCGAAAATTCTATGTTAATTAGTTGAATAGTTTGTGCGTTGATTATTAATCGCATAATTGATGCAATTAGTTGTATGTTTTAATATTGGGTTGTTACAACATCTTTCTTTTCGTTCTTTGGGTTGAGATTTGGATGAAACTTCCAACACTTCTCCTTTATATGACCATCAAGGTTACAATGGTTGTCATGGTTGTTGGGATCTTTGCATTGGTGTGTTATGGTTGCTATATTTTTCTCTTCCCCCCTATCCACTTCTTCCCCTCCTCAGAAGCTTCCTAGTGCTCCTTCTACTTTGACCCACTTGATTGCCTTTTCTTCTCGCCCATGTTTTCTAGGTACCGTGCCTATACATAAAACTCATCCACTATTCTGGGTTTGAAGAGCATCACTTGCTTCCGCAGATGGTTTTGTAGATCCCCTAGATATTTTATGAGTACATCTGGGTTGTTTAGGGATACCTAGCATTATCATCATCTTAAATTCTATGGTGTACTCTGATATGCTCTATCCATGTCTCTGCCTGAAGTAATGACACTAGATCCACTATTTCTCTATATACTTGATAAGTTATAATTGTGACTTTATGAGAGTTTCAAAATCCTAACACTTATTCATTGGAGGATCTCCCTCTAGTCTTATTGTTTATGTGTGGATTTTATAATAGGTTAGGGAATGACCCTCTATTTTAAGGTGTGAAAATGAAATTTTATGTTATTCTATGTGTTGAACACTAAAATAAACCTCTAACTAGTGCAAATAGTGATTTAACTTCAAAGCATAAATCTTACCTTAATGTAGATTGATGTCAACCTTCACTTCCATCTTGAAGAAGGACTATCAATGGTTCATGACACTCAAATTGGGTTGTTCCTTTTCATGTTCTTTCTTAGTCTCTCTCTCTAGTTTGTCTTGATCCCCTAATATCCCCTTAGATATGAATTATGCATTATAACCTCCATCTTTTATTAATATCTCAGGCTTATTGCTCAGGTCTGCAATGAGGAGGTTGGCATTACAATTTATAGTTGCAACTTGTGCTTCCAACTGTGTAAACCTATCCTTTGCGGGATCCTGAGGGTTATTAATAGCCTCATCAGTCGTGGTTGGAATTTTATGACTTTCAAATAAACTTGTTATGGTACCAATATGATCCATAAAATATCGTGTATCTTCCACTAGACAGTTATCTGATAAACTTATACTTAAAATATGAAATCTATACTATGAGGGATAATTTTTCCTTAGATTTATAGATTGATTAATTATTGTGTTATGCTTATGCATGCGATAGATAAAACGTGGAAAATAGATAACAAATAAATAAAAACTCACAAACCACAATGAATACAAGATATGATCTAGGAAACCCTTACCAGAGAAAACCCAACTAGGAGGTTATGTTGCTCGACTACAAATTTCCTTGAATGAAAATGGATGTAAGTGCAAATGATTGAGACCTGTGGTGGTTTGTGCACTTCTATGGTACAAAAATTCTCTCTATTTTCTCTATATCTATCCACTCCCAAATATGCTACTCATCTATGGAACAAAATACACTTGAACATAATGGAACCCCTTTTCCTTCTAGTGGACTACATATAACACAACTCGATAGACAATTATTGTTTGACTCCTTCATCTTTTAACTAGAGTTACAATATGAAATATTATAGTGTTATTCAATGATAATGTGGCTAGCCCCTTTTCTATGAATATTGGGGGCTAATGTGGCAAGCCCTTTTTCTATGAATATTGGGGGCTAATGTGGCATCCCCTTGAATTGTTGCAGTCAAAACATAAATGTCAACTTCCGGATGGTATAACTGTTGCATACAAACTCAGTTTGGGTTATTTAATATATCATTGAAAAGGTAGTTGTGTGTATAATAATTCTATGCAGTGAAGTTATTAAGTGTAAAATATGTACTCCCAAAAAAATCAATTTAATTGCTTAAATTTTTTCTGAAAGGTTTCAAACCCCAATTTTCTAAACTGGGACCCACTGATAAACATTGTCTTGTGAGCTTACTCCTCCAATTTCAACTTTGGAAGAATCAGTATGGATATAAAAATAGTATAACAATAAAATCTAGATCCGTCTTTGATAAGATCATATTGAATAATGATTTTGTGATGCTCCATTCTATGAATATTGATGAGTATCCAGTATTATTCCTTAATGACATCGATATGAATCTTCTTGTCTTTCTTGACAATGTTGATGTTGAAGTTTAATTCTTCCATGAAATATTTTCTCATAATGAGGGTGTTGATATGTTTTCACATTTGATGATTTTACTTCTCTTTGTACAATCATTTCATATATCTTTTTTTCCAACACAATGGCCTCCTCTATCCTCTTTTCTTGATTTTTGATTACTCTAGCTTTGAAGGTAATACCATCAAACTCAATATGCACATCCTATATATGGAGTTCAACTTTTTAAGTATATTTTGGTAACCTTCTTGAATCTTGCCTTCTTTCTCCTGTTTAAACTACAATATGGCCTCATCTATCAAATTCCCATGTCCTTATTCAATCCTAGAATGCATTTCTTATTTTACCTCATCCATGTCTAGGGATTTTATGTTATGACCCAAAGGAGGCCAAGTATTGGGTTAAATGTATATGTGTGACCCCAAAGGGGGGCACATATGGGGTTAAATGTACATGTAATGTGTAAATTTATGTGTAATGGGGTTGGACTAGTGATGATGAGGCCACATGTGCCATGTGTGAATAGGTATACATAAAAATCATGTAGTCATTATCGAGGACATGAGATTTGGATGTATATATGTATTGGCTATTTGGAGGAGTTTATCCTATTATTTAAGGACTATTTGTGTAACTTATCTTTCTTTATTATCCTCAATCATTATGTAGGATTGATTTGATCTTTATCTTCATCTCCACTAAACTTAGGTATTCCCATTGTTGCTTAATTAACGTCTAACCAAAACCCTCAAGTTACAAATTCAATATATTAACAATAATGATCTTAAATAGGTATCATTCTTTTCAATTATATTCTTCTATGCTTTATCTTTTCAATATATTTTGATTCACCTCAATTAGACATGCTAGTCAAAATTTAGTATAGTTTGAAGTTTACACACCTTTTAAAACCTTATTATGGACTTTGTCCTTTTGGATGACCTTTCTTCTATTGTATTTATGAAATTTCAACCCTTTTGAGCCTAAAAGTTCAAAATGAAATACTATAATATTTCTTCTTTGCAATTGCATGGGTCTAATCGAAATTTGATGTGTGAAGTGAATGTTATGATAAATTTACCAAAACTTGCTAAGTTTTAGCCCCCTCCCAAGAGAAAAATTATAAACCATGTCATGTATCCAAAATTTTGAATGCGACTATGAAATTTTTACCTTAATTACTTCTATATGTCTCCAAATATCCTTGAAATGTTCATAATCTTAATCTTCTCTATGACAAAGTTACAGAGAACCCACCAAGATGAATTGTTTCAAACTTTATTTCAAGTCCTATCATAAACCCTAACTTCAATAGGTTATATCTCCAAAAGTATAGTGAACTAGTGTCTGCAATTTTGACCGCCTATACCTTATTTCCTCTCCTTAGTATCCTCAAAATTCCACTACCTAAATATTTCTAGAACAAAAGTATAAAATAGCCAAGATGACTTATTTGAAAATGAATTGAAGAACAATAACAAATCCTAACTTCCACAATGAATATTTACAAAACTATAATGAATGAAAAAATAAAACTTTGGTCATAAGTAATTTGATTTGTCTCCTTAGAATTTTTTATTTGAAGCTCCCTAGAAAATAAATTATATCAACAAATCTAAGATGACTTATTTGCAATTGAATTTAGGAACAATCACAAACCATAACTTCCACAAGGTTTATCTTAGAAAGTGGAGTAAATAAAAATTTGAAAATTTTACCATATGTACTTCATTATTTTACCTCAATCTCCTAAAAATTTCATTGTTTGAATTTCGAATAAAATTAGTTATGTTGAAAATTCCAAGAATACTTGATTGAAAGAGAAAACCCCTAGGATCATAGCTCTAACACCAAATGTTATGATTCCAAATGCATAAAAAAAAAAAAAAAAAATAAATAAATAAAAAAAATTAAAAAATAAAAAAATAAAAAATAAAAAATAAAAAATAAAAATGCACACTATGTACACCAATTTGAGTGTGGACCACGACTTCAATATATATATAAGAAAGATAAGTTACACAACAACTCCTTAAATAATAGTAGAAACTCCAAAAATCCAATATATT
Organism: Pinus taeda; assembly: GCA_000404065.3. Lineage (NCBI taxonomy): Eukaryota > Viridiplantae > Streptophyta > Pinopsida > Pinales > Pinaceae > Pinus > Pinus taeda. Next base: position 22,267 of record APFE030726062.1, on the reverse strand, counting down.
CATACATCTAAGTGGCATGTCCTAAATAATGACTACATCATCTCTATAATACGTATTAGCATGTTACACATGTGGCCTCTTCATCACCAGGCCAACCCTATTAAAGATACATTTACACATTAGATGTACATTTAACCCAATATATGCCCCTCTTGAGGTCATAATAGAGTAGCTCATTATAAAAGGTTTGAGAAAATTTTAGGTTTTTTTTTTCCAAATTGATTTCAGATAAATGGAAATATAGTATATATAATTTAGTGTTTGGTTTAAAGTGGATTTAAGAATGATTTTCCTTATTTATTAATTCAAATATTGAAAGCTTCATCTTAACTTTGGATTTTTTTTTATGTATTGAGAGGGATTAAATCTTTTGAGGTGCAGAACCTTATTCAAGTATTTTTAATCTTTTTATTTTTTTATAATTATCTCGAGGGACTTGTTCCTTATTTATGCATGATAAATCTAGAGTTAAGATGGATTTATGTCCCCATAAGAAACCACCAATGGGTCATTTCAATAGTGTGGTTTTCCCTTAATAATAGTCATTCTGCATTCACAAATAGTAGACATTGATTGCTATCCTCACTACTAGTTAACAACTAAATTATGATAAGTTTTTCTACAACCCCTGGAAAAGAAGAAGAAGAAAAACACATTATCAAGATTATAACTTATATAAAATTGACTTACTTTATTTAAAGATAATGCAACGAATTTCAGTTTATTTATGATATCATAAAATTTATTAAAATAAATTTCTTATTTTAAATAAATATATAGTCATAAACAAAACAACAAAGCTTTCAAATAAATTATTTTTGAATTTAATTCAATTGTATTTTTTTTTCCAAAAGAAAATATTGTAACCTTTTATTGAAGAGAATAAAATGTTACATCAATATATATGTTGTAGCATATTGTCCATCAAGATTTATGTAGATCACAAAAAAGTCGGACTTCTTTGGAAGCCAACCCATCATAAACAATAAGCAAAAATATATATGTATATATATATTATAAGATTGTCCATGCAATATATATGTATACACATATTATAAGATTGTCCATGCAATTGTAAAAAAAAACCTTAGTCCCTGTAAATATATAAGTTGTAAACAATCAACTAATATGCATGACTTATGAAGAGAGATCAAAGAAATCCCTCAAGACAAGGGGAGATAGCGCAATATGTCAAAATATTTGGAAATAAAATTTAGTTGTAATGACACTTTATTTAATGCTATTTTGAGAAATAAATATTCTACTTTATGAATATATATAAATGATATAATGAAGACGATGCTTAATGTTCACTAAGATCAAAATTGGTTTATTATATCTTAAGAAGGTAAGGGATTATTTGGATTTCTTTAAAATTATATTTCTATTGAAAAGCATTAAAAAAGCTTTCCAAGATCACCAATGTTTGGATGACTTGGAAGGTTAAGAAGGTTGGTATTGTAACAAATATTTTGAAATTGTGATTTATTTTAGGTATTAACAAGACACACTAAAATAATTTTTTTTCTTCTTCAAACCTCTTTGTGTAACAAAGATAACAAAAAACTTTTGTCCAATGACATTTTTGGGAATTTTATAATGCTAAATTTCACTATGCAACTCGTGAGACTTATTTTAGCAAGGTAACTATTTTTCTTCCTTAATATTTGTCAAAATGGAGAGATAATTTCAATCTTCTAGATTAGGTTTGACCACCTCCTTATGGTATCTTAACTTTATTTTATCTATAATTTCTTTATCACACTATAAAATCCTCTTAAATTATATTTATATTTTAATACTATCAACTTTCTATAGAATGTTTTTTTTTTCCTTTATTCCTCAATGATTTAGCCAAGCCTTGACATCTTTATGCCATCTTCTCTTAAGGTGCAAGTGGTTTTGGGTAGGATTTGAAGTGATTTTTGGGAGTCGTGATCCATCCATGTTGTTTATCTTATTCTTATATATTTAATACCTAATCATAGCCATGTTGTCAAGGAGGGAAACACTTGCTTCAATGGAAAGAATAAGATAGGGTTTATTGTCTTTAATTTAGAGAATATAAGCTATAAAACTCTTTTATACCTATTATATATTTATTTAGAGAAATTGCATCCTTAAAATTCACATCCATTTAAGATAAGAGGAGTGATGAGAGTCTCAAAGAGGAGTTTTTTTTCTATCCCATAACCAAAGGTTCACTAAGCGACAATTTCTTTCAAGCCTATAATAAGTTTTCTACCATCCATTTATATTTTAAATCTCAAGCTATAATTCCAATTGATCTTGTGATAAATATCAATTTCAATATATTAGTATGAAGATGCTTCCTCCAATTTGATTTTGTCATATACAAATGTATTTTAAGTGATCTTTTTGGATTTAATTATCATAAATTCATTTTGTTGGTGTTTTAAGTCATCCTATACTAAATTAGATGTCCTTGAGGATCCTTAGTTGCTTACAAAGGTCACATGGACTCCTTTCCACACAAAAAATATCATTGGTTTAAAGAAGAATGAGGATGATTATACCAACAAGAGTCTAACTCGCATAACTTATATCTTTTAATGAAACTTCTGACTTGTTAATGTATATGCCAAAAATGGTAGGAGATAGGGGACCTTCTTGCTTGACTTCTATATTATAGTTAATTCCTTCCAAATAACTCACATTGTTCTTAAACTTGACAATAATATTATCATACAACCTTACTACAACATCTCTAAACTTGAAAGGAACTTTAAGCCTTCTAACATATATCGAAGGTCTGTCTAGGGAATTGTGTCAAAAGGTCTTCTAAAGTCAATGTTTATTATTGTGACACTTTGTTGCAATGACCCTAAGCATAAGAATGTGGTCCACAGTTGAATGATAGCCTCAAAATATAGCCTAGTCTCTTGTTCTTTTGCCATGGATTTCTCACCATATATTGATCTTATTTTTTAAAATACTTCCATATATATTTGCTAAAATAAGGCTAATCATAATGGTCCTATAACTAGAGGGATTATTTTTATCTCGACGTTTAGGAATAGATTCAACGATGCTTTGCATCCAAGGTTTAATCAGCCTTGTTTGACTGTTAAATTAAAGATCTTGTGCATGTGAGGGATGTGGATAATCTCTCCAATTTTTTAGATTTCATCTTAGTAGCCTTCAATGTCCTTAACTTTTACATTTATAAGTCCCTTAACCCTAACCTTTATGTCTACTATATAAAAAAATTCATCCTATGTAGAACCATTCATAATGTTGTCCATGACATTAGGGTATTCATAAATATTTTAATGGCAGGAATTGTCGCCCCTCAAGGGGAGTCATATTATTTTCTTTAGTTTAGTGAGCCTAAATCTTCCTCTAGAATTTCTTAGGATCTAGCTTAGATAAGTGCAAAACCTTCTCTTCTTTTCTATTTATGTAGTACCTTTGTTTTCCCATTTAATTAGGGTTTTGTTCTATTTATCTTATTAGATTTGGAGTACCCATTAAAAGCATCATGAATGAACTTTCTAGTAAATTTACACTTGTTATTTTATGAAGGATTAACTATTATGTTTTTCTTTTTACGTACCACCTCAATTGAGACTTGGTAATGGAAGTAGAGATGGTGGTAATAAAATTATGACAAAAGTATTCAATATTGTTCTTGTATGATCAAAGATTTAATTCACTATTTAAGTCCTTTAAGAAAATATCAACTTTATTTTTGTCAAAAAACAAGTGCATTTGGTTATGAGAGATTTATTCAGTGGGGTTTTTGTAGGTTTTAACCCTGTACACAAATTACTTGCATACAAATTCTAAAAATAGGAAATAAACAATGGAGAGAGCATAAAACATAAAATATATATACACAAAGATTTCCCCCGGACCCCAAAACTGGGACTACCAGATTGATTTTTCATTTTATTCCTTCAATGTTAGGATACATATAGATACATGCCAAAGCATCCATTAACTCTGGATTAGAACATAATTGTAGTTCCCTTGACCAGATCTACAAAATACCATGCACCGAAAACCATCATGCCCAAAAGCATGTGTGGAATCCATGCGCAAAACCATAGGTAGGTCCGCCCACCTAATATAGAGTCCAAAAAATTTTCCAGGGGCACTATCCCGAACCCCGTTCCCCCTGATAGGGGGGGCAACCACCTCCCCTGTGACCCCCCCCGTGCGTGGGGTAGTCGTGGAATTAATATAACACAACCCAACATTCTCCCACTTTTTGTTTTCTTTCCACATGAAAGCTTAGTCATTGATCTAGTGCAACAATGCCCATTGTTTCTCTACACCAAGAGAAATTCTCAGTGCTCAAAGACTTTGTCAATGCATCTACAGTATTCTTCAAAGTGTCCACCTTTACCAGCAACACCTTTTTTTCCTCAATCATATCCCTCACAAAGTGATACTGAACCCTAATGTGCTTTGTATTTGAATGATAAGCAGGTTTCTTTGCCAAGAAAATTGCACTTTGGCTATCACAATCTATCCTTATAGCTCGTTGCAATAACCCCATACTTGAACACAATCTCTGCAACCAAACTGCTTCCTTGCTTGCATGAGTGGCTGCCATGTATTTTGCCTCTGTAGTTGAAAGTGCCACTACAAACTGTCTCTTACTCATCCAACTGAATGCACCTCCAAATTGGTTAAACACATACCCACTTGTAGATCTTCTCTGATCCAGATCTCCAAGCCAGTCTGCATCAACAAAGCCACGGATGTCCAAAAATCTGTCCAATCCTTTTCATCCTTGGTAGCACAAACCATAATCACTAGTGCCATGCAAATACCTAAAAACCCACTTCATGGTTGTCCAATGCTCCTTCCCTGGTTTTGACATAAACCTACTCAATACTCCCACTGCATGTGCATTGTCTGGTCTAGTACAAACCATTGCATACATCAGGCTACCTACTGCACTTGCATATGGAACATGGGACATTTCCTCTTCCTCTTCTTGTGACTTGGGACACTGTTGAACAGATAAATTTACACCTACGAGAATAGGAACCTTCATTGGTTTACTATCCTGCATATTAAACCTTTGCAGAATTGTCTTGACATACTTCCTCTAGTTTAACCAGAGCTTCCTCTTTGCCCGATCTCATTTAATTTCCATGCCCAAAATATATTTTGTAGCACCAAGATCTTTCATGTCGAATTTGGAGGACAAATGGGTCTTCAAATCCTAAATAATATTTTTGTCATTTCCGACCAGCAACATATCATCCACATACAAGACCAGATAAATAACATGGTCACCAATTAATTTAAAATACACATAGTGATTTTCTTTGCTTCTGGTGAAGCCAAGTCCCCGTATAAATGTATCAAATTTCTAATACCACATCCTTGGTGATTGTTTTAACCCATACAAAGACTTTTAAACATGCATACCAACTCTTTCTTACCCTTCACTACAAAGCCTTCAGGTTGCTTCATGTAGATCTCTTCTTCCAGATCCCTATGAGGAAATGTTGTCTTCACATCCATTTGTTCTACCTCAAAATCAAAAGCAACAACAAGAGATAAAAGTAATCTAATAGAAGCTACCTTGGCAACAGGAGAAAAAATATCACCAAAATAAATTCACGACACCTAGGAATAACCTTTTACTACCAACCGAGCTTTGTATTTCTCCACCTTTCCTTCTACATTCATCTTCTTCTTGAACACCCATTTGCTACCAATGGATTTCCTTCCAACCGGAAACTCCACCAAATCCCAAGCCTCATTTTTCTGCAAAGATGCCATTTCGTCAACCATGGTCTCTTTCTAGAGTTTTCCATCCTTTGAATCTACTACTTCCCTCACAGTTATGGGATCATCATCAGTAACAAATAAAGAAAAATTTGAACAAAAAGCAGATGGACTATACCTTTCTGGCTTCCTTCTTTCTTGAACTGATCTTCTCACAGCCGGAATTTACGGCTCTTCATCTTCTGATTCCTCTTCTGTTATAGAGTCTGGTTCTTCCTCCTTTAACTCAAACACTATCTTCTCAGGTTCCTTTGGTAGGACTTCATGTTTAATAACATCTTTAACCTCTCTAAACACCACATCTTGGTTATACACAACCTTCCTTGTTTGTGGGTTCCAAATCTTATAACTTTTTAAACCATCCTTATACCCAATAAAGATGCACCTTTCATATTTACTATCCAACTTTGTTCTTTTGTCCTTTGGAATGTGTACATACGCATCACATCCAAATACCTTCAGATGTGAAAGAGAAGGTTTCTTACCAGTCCATACCTCTTGTGGAGTCTTATCCTCCAATGCTAATGAAGGTGATCTGTTGACCAGGTAACATGCAACCTCCACCGCCTCTGCCCAGAATTCTTATCCTAACCCAACACCACTGAGCATGCTTCTTTCCCTTTCCATTAATGTCTTGTTCATTCTTTCTGCAACTCCATTTTGCTCAAGTGTGTATGGAGTAGTCTTTTGTTGTGCTATACCAAACTTCTTACATAACTCTTCAAATTCCTTCTTGCAAAACTCTCCACCGTTATCTGTCCTTGGCACCTTTATCTTGTTCTCTATTTGGTTTTCCATAAGAGCCTTAAATTCTTTAAACCTGTCAAAGAAATCAAATTTCTTCTTGAGGAAATATATCCATGTATTCCTTGAGAAGTCATCTATAAATGATACATAGTACACAGAATTACCCAGTGATGGAACCGACACACGTCCAAACACATCACTCTACACAAGCTCTAATATTCATTTCACCCTCTTACCACCAGAGGGGAAACTCACTCAATTCTACTTCCCATATACACAATTTTCATAGAAATCAAAATCCAAAGAGAAATGAAACATACCTTCTACCATACCATTATGATGAAGTATTCAAAGGTCCTTCTCTCGAATATGTCCAAGCCTTTGATGCCATAGCATGGTCTTTTCTCAAGGGACTGCTAGATTTTTCTGCTCCACTTTCAGGAACCACAGGACTACTGCACCCATCAATAATAGTGCTATCTCAAAGCTTGTACAAAGTTCCAATCCGAGCTCCCCACATCAATACCAGTGCTCCTCGAAGCATCTTGCAGGTATCTTCCTCAAACAATTTTTTTACACCTGCATCATCCAACTTTCTTACAGAAATCAGATTTCTGGCCAATGTAGGAATATGCATAACACCTGGAAGTGTTCTAATCCTTCCACCTTGCAACTTCAACTTGAATTTTCCGCGACCAATGATTCTAGCCTTCCTGTCATCCCCTAAGAAGACGTCACCACCATCATATTTCTCATACTCGTAGAAACACTCTCTATGGGAAGTGAAGTGAAAGGATGCACCTAAGTCAATTAACCATGCCTCATGATCTACATGTGTACTTGAAGAAGAAGCCAAGTACACATCCCCACCTTCATCTAAGGTAGTTTTTGTCTCTGCAGAAGGAGCATCATTAGATCGCTTTCCTTTCTTAGGAGCTTTAGATTTATAGTCCCTTTTGAAGTGCCCTTCCTTTTCACATTTCCAGCACACCTTTACAGGTTTTCTTAGAGATTTAGATCTCCCACTCGAGGACTTATTTTTGTTTTTGTTCTGGGACTGTCCTCGTACAGACAGGGCATAACCATTTTGGCCATCCAAATTTTTCTATCTCATCTAGTTTGATAGTAAGGATGAGACTATTTCATCAAACTGCAAGGCAGTTGCATTTCTACCTATTGTAACAACCAAACTATCCCCTGAATCTGGTAGAGAACACAACAAACTGATGCACTTATCTCCATTTGAAATTTTAATATCAACATATAATAATTGGCTTACCACAATATTAAAGGTGTTCAGATGCTCTGTCACTGAGTCTCCATCTTTCATCCTCAGGTTATACAACGTTTTCTGTAGGAAGAGTTTATTCATCAGAGACTTAGATTGGTACAAAGTCACTAACTTGTCCCATAAAGCCTTTGCCAAAGCTTCCCCTGATACATTTAGAAATATTGAATCTGAGACACAATCGTATTGTGCTCTTTGCCTTCAGATCCAACTTTGCTTAGTATTCAATTGACATTGCTATTGGTTTAGTATCCAGATCTACTGCGATCCTCTGATCTTTATCCACCAGAAGATCCTCCATCTTGAGTTTCCACAAATCAAAACTCTGGCCATTAAATTTCTCGATCTCTATTTTTCCATTTCTCATCATCTTCTTTCACCACAAGAATCGATCCCGTAGATCTTCCATTGAATAGGGTCTACGATAGGCCTGAGCAAAAACCCCTTAGCAGAAAAGGCGTCCCCTTGAAGCCAAATCAACTTTGATACAAAATGTAGGTTTTAACCCTGTACATAAATTATCTACATACGAATTCTAAAAACAGAAAATAAACAATGGCAAGAGCATAAAACATAAAAAAGATATACAATGAGATTTCCCCTCGATCCCAAAACCGGGACAACCAAATTGGTTTTTCATTATATTTCTTTCAATGTTACAATACATATATATACATGTTGAAACATCCATAAACCCCAATCCATTAACCATGGATTAGAACATAACCATAGTTCCCTTAATTGGATCTACAAAATACCATGGACCTAAAACCATCATGCCCAAAACCATGTGTGAAATCCATGCACAAAACCATAGGTAGGTATGACCACCTAATATAGGGTCCAACAATTTTTTCTCGGGGAGATGCGTCAGCCCTGTACCCCTTGGCAGTGCCCGAAGCAACGTATAGGGGGGCTCCCCTGCTTGGTGTAGTCGTGGAAGAATATAACACAACCCAACAATTTTTTACATGACAAATTTTAGAGTTATGGTTAAAGGCCTATGATCAGAGTTGGGATCATGGCTGTTTAAAAGGTTAAAATTTACTATTTGATTGTATACATGGATTTATGATATTACATCATACATGAAACCACTTCCTAGCCAATGTATATAAGTCATTCAGTTATACTTTGTCCACTTTATTAGATCATTGCAGATCATTAGATCTTGAGAACTACAAAGCTTGATTAGTTCAATATCAAACAAATTCTCAGTTAGTTCAATATCAAATAGATTCCAAGTTAGGTGTTCCAAATTTCTTTTGTATTATTGAGCTAAAATAAGGTCCCCAATTAGCCATAAAGGATTAGGATTGAAATTGTTGTTCAAAGGAATAGCTTTATTAGTTGTAATTATACCATTAAAGTCTAAATGGTAAGAGGATGCTACCTTCATTTCTTAGATTATAAATATCTTGTTGTAAGCTCTTGTAAGGAATATATATATATATATATATATGTGTGTGTGTGTGTGTGTGTGTGTGTGTGTGTGTGTGAAGTAACATATTGCTACACATAACTTCTTAACATTAACATATGAAATCTCCATCCATATGCATTGATTGAGAAAACCTTCTTTATGGAGCCAAATGTGAGTAGAAATGTTAGTTTTAATGTAACAAACTATGCCTCCATTCCCTCCATGAGAAAATTTCTTGTCCCATGTTGACCAAGGTACAAATCCTTCTATGTTAGGGATCTTAGATTCTTCATGCTCTTATTTTTCAATGAGAAATATAATATATCAATTTCACTTGGGATCCAACTTAATATACACCTTTTGTTCTATGGAAAACCATTTATTATTATCTATCTGATCTTTATCATAATAATAGTTGTTTGAATCCTAATTATTTCTTCGTTTCCTTCTTCCATGCCTTTTTTTTTTTTTACTTTTTGAACTTCCTTCCTTAATTCAACTTGGCCTTTTAGAGTTAGGTCTTCATTTATAAATATTCTCAACCCTTTTATGTTTGGAGATTTATTGAGTATGTTATGTTTATGGTCATTAGACATTATCGTAACACTAATCAACTTACTCAAACTTCTTTGCTTTTTTGACACAAGTTAATTCAATTTATAATTATTTTTTTTTCCTTGATTATTACTAAAATATTTTGCTCTTTTATACTATTATTATAAAATTTTAATCCCTTCTCTTATATTTATGATTTGATTTTAATAGCTTTTCGTTTATTATTAAAATAAATTTCATATTAGCCCACGAGGCGTAGAATAAACGATGATTGGGTGTACTATTAAGTCACTTCGTGATGTGAAGGTCACTAATTCGAAACTCCGTGGGCAAAGATCCAACTATGTCAAGGTTGATGTGGCCCAGACCAAATGCGATCCTTAGATGTTTTTGTTGACTTAGATGCTCTTGAATCACAGATTCTCAAGCCACAAATCAAGTCTCATATAATCTTTAAAAAACTTTAACTTGACAAAAAAAATGATATTCAATTTATATTCCAAACTATTTATTAATTTTTATTTTTTTTCAAAATCAAGCCATCATCTCATTGATATCATATTTCAATTCAAAGATTTATTTAACACACCCAGTCACATGTATAGACATTACAACCTCGTACAAGCTTGACTTATTGTGTCATAAGGATATGGAGAAGAGTAGGTTCATGTTCCATCAATAAATGACATTGTCGTTCAAACTACAAGTTATTAAAAAGCTTTCAACGGTGTCCAACTTTGACTTGTTTTCCCTTCATATGAACAAGAGTAGCATGATGTCAAAGTTTTAATTAAATGCAATTATTTTATCATTTGATTTAATATATATTTGTTAAAATAACATATTTTTTTTATATTTTATTGTATATAAAAATAATATTTATTAAAACAAAAAGCATTAACTTTGAAATATAATCGCCTCATTCATATTAATTTAAGTGGAATTTGGAACTAAAATATTAAAATACTATTAAAAATGAGTGGAATTTGGAATTAGCCAACCACTTATAATGAAGTCAAAAATATATTTCAACCAACATGCATTGACATTACAATTTGATACTAGGTGACTTATCTTATATTCCTGCATACATTGACATTACACTTTGATACAAGCTTGACTTATTTTGCATTCAAATGAATAAGTTATGTGTCATGTTTAATCAATCAAATAGATTTCACCACTTATGACATTATGTATGGTAAAAGGCTAGTTAAAGTAGTTATGAGTTTCACCTTTATATTAATGTGATAAAATTTATTTTTAATTAAATATAATATTTTATAATAAATAAAATTTAATAAATTTTAATTAAATATAATATTTATAATAAATAAAATTAAAATATTATTATATTAAATTGTAGTTTAATTTAGAGTAGTCTATAATGTGATTTTTTGGAGAGGGTTGGATGTTGCCATGAATGATGTTTATGCCATAGCATGCAAATATTATGGGTTATTTTAATTTTCCCGACAACTTTTTTTTCTTACCTCTTCCCCGAGTCCTAAAGACCAGTCCTAGGGTTGGAATTTTAAAAAAGACCAGTCCGTCAAATTTGACGTTTTTTTAGAGTTTCCAACCTATTTTCATTATTTCAAGGTAGATTTTTGACAGTTTTGTAATTTTTTACTCCTTTTTCTTACCTCTTCCCCGAGTCCCAAGGTTGGAATTTAAAAAAAGACCAGTCCTAGAGTTGGAATTTCAAAAAAGCGGAGCCCCTCAATTTGAGGTTTTTTAGAGTTTCTAACCTATTTTCATAATTTCAAAGTAGATTTTGACGGTTTTGTAATTTTTTAACTTATATTTGAAGAGAGAATCACCGCATAACGTTTTTTTAGAGTTTCTAACCTATTTTCATAACGTTTTTAGAGTTTCTAACCTATTTTCATAATTTCAAGACAGATTTTTGACGATTTTATAAATTTTTAACGCAGTAGTCTATAACGCGACTTTTTGAAAGCTTTTCCGGCGGATTTTTCCGGTCAAAATCCGGCAGCAATTCATTGGAATCCCTGGTTTGATAGCTAGTTTCTGCACAATCAATGGCTCCCAAAGCTTTTCCGGCGGATTTTTCCGGTCAAAATCCGGCAGCAATTCATTGGAATCCCTGGTTTGATAGCTAGTTTCTGCACAATCAATGGCTCCCAGGGGTTTTTCAGGGCGCTGAATCCAAATATGCAGTTAAAAAACCATTTTAACTGCTAAAAATCAAGATTCAACTTCATTTCTTCCGCCGGATTCCGTCACCGGAATCTCCAAAAAGTCGCATTATAGACAACTCCATTTTTAACCTATATTTGAATAAAAAATCACCTATGACAAACAATTTGCCCGTCAAAATTCCAACCCTGTCCGCGATAATTGGCAACAATCCATCGTTCCCGAAGTCTGACAACGAACATGACCTGTTGTCACTGACTCAATTAAACAGTTGACAGGTACCGGACGACTCAATTAAAACATTGACAGATACCGGGACGACTCCATTAAAACGTTGACAGATATTTGACAGGTAAATCAGTTCCCTTTTTAATATGAGAGATGAAATTTGAGTCATGAATCGGGTTATTGTATTAAAGGAAAAGAAAGGGTATTTTAAGTGTTTCAAAATTAAAATTTAAGGAAATTAAAAATGTTTTGTTTTAGTTAAATTGATTAAAA
>APFE030726061.1:0-36863 GCA_000404065.3 Pinus taeda | reverse complement strand
GTGAAGGTGTACTATATGTACTTAAGCAACCTCTTAGAGATTTTTGTCATTTGGGGGGTGTTATTTGTGATTAATTTTATCTTCCTAAGATGGAGTGATGTATTTATAAAAAAATGAGTGATGGTGTGTGTGGAGTGAATTCTAAATAAGTGAGGGTGTGTGATTAGTGATTTCTAACTAATTGCTGAAAAGGAAGACTTTGAAGGAAATGAATTAAAATAAACTGAAAGCAAAGAACCACTTTCTAATGGTATTAGACACCATTCATGCTGCTGCAAAAATAAGAAAATCACTTAAAAGACCAGTGATAATGTTTATCTCTTCCTAACTCTCTGCCTCTAACACATAGTACTGTGTAAGACACGATTAAGAAGTAGCTAAAAGTAAGTCTAATAAATGATGAAAATGAGAAATCTACTTTAAAGACTAGTGATAATATTTTGCTCTTTCTAACTCTCTGCCTATATCACATAGTACTGTGTAAAGCACGATTAGAAAGTAGCTAAGGATTAGTCTAGAAAGCACCCAAAGCCAGCTGCAAGTGATTAGTATTCTGATCTCTAAAAGATAAGCAATTTATAGTAAGAGATCATTCAAATGTTAGCAGACAGTTTTGAGAAATAAAACTAAAAACTAGTTATGAAAATAAAGTGAAAGACAACAACTTTGAATCTGCCAACTGAAACTACCATTAGATACAAAGCAAACACATAAACACACAAATAATCCCGGGTCAAAAACCTACAAAAGAGCAATGCTGATCAGCTTAAAAGAAAGGATTCAAAACGAATTAAAATGAAGTGAATTATGTTGTACATAGATCAAGAAAAGAAAATGTTGAACATGAAAATACTATACAAGGCTAATATGAACAGGGGCCCTCCATTCACATAACCCAAAGAAGACTCAAAGTGTTGAAAGCTCCAAAACAACACTGCTTCTATTACTCCATGTGCAGAAATTCACAGTTAAGAGTGCTAGAACAGCACTATAAAAACAGAGTCTTGGGAATGCTAAAAAATTACAACAAGTTCATAAAAATACAGCAAATAAAAGTTAACATAAGCGTACGCAGACGCAAGTATTTATAGGCATCTGAAGGATAGCCTATGCGTGCTGCTAAAACTGAAAATAAACAAACTGTCATGCATAATAAAAGCTGCAATAACATGTCATGAGCCTGCGTGGGTGAGCTGGAGGTCCTGGTCGTCATGGGCATTGAATCCAGAGTTGGATTATGTCCCCCACATCCTGCGTAACACGGGCAAGTCACCGTCTGAGCTGACGTGACCCAACAGCTTACGCATCACCGTTAAGCTGCCTTCGTTGACCGGATCTTGCCCCTGTTTGACCGGAGGTACAGATGACGTGGATGATTGAACAAATGGCACAGGAACCTCGAGCACCTTGATACCTAAGTACCCATGTGGCTCGTTTGGCAAAATGGCACGTGGAACCTTGAGAACAACAAAAAGGCTGCGGAATCTCCAGATGGCTGCGGAATCAACAGATGGCTGCGGAATCGACAGAGAGCTGCGGAATGCCTGTAAATATGTCAAAATCTAAACAAAACAGTCACACATTAGCAAAGCTCACTTGATCATGCTTAATGACATCTAATGTAATGATCTGGGCGGTTTTACATGGAAAATGAGGTGAAAGAGAGAGATAGGTGATGAAAAACAGTAGATAATAGTAGATGATGAGGTGTAGGTTAGAGGCTCTACAGTATCACCACCTCATCATGAAGTCCATGTCATCATTATCAAGTTGTAACTTGTACAAGTGTCATCACAATAAGCAATGTGTGTCCATGTTAATGCCACATAATCATGTGCAATGCAATGATGTATTCTCAAGAAAATGACAAAATGTAATGTGTGGAAGTCCAAGAGTCATATGTGGAATATGAAGAGTCACATAGTCATATATGGACAATAGTCACACATAGAATTTCAAAGGTCATTAGAAGTGTAAGATCCAGTAGCGTAACTCAAGAGTCATGGGTATACGAAAGGTCATTCCCCTTGTTATAAAATGAACCTGATAACTTAGGGAAGGGGATTTTGGAGGCTTAAGATTTGGAGAGCTAGTCTTGGCTTCTCTAATTAGCATAGGAGAGAAAACTATTCTTGGGAGAAGAAAGGAGTGACTTAATATTCCACTACTAGAACTAGTGCCTCATCATTGTAACTATGTTCTTGGATATTTCACCTAATTGAAGCTTGATGAGCCAACATATTTTCATGTATGTATTATGAATGTCGTAAGACTATTCCTTAGTTGTTTTCTATATATGTTTTATTCACATGTACTATGGAAATTGAACTATTTCGGTGGCATCGATACTTACCTTGTTGAAGATGTGTTGTATATGGTTTAATGGTCATTGTGTATAAGTCAGCTATTTCTCTAGATAATTAACAAATCTTTATTTGCTTGTGTATCTCTCTTAGGTTAGTACTATTACTTCCTTCTAGAGGCTCACTTTTGTCTCCTCCCTCATGAAGGTCTCCTTTTACACATTACAACTAGTGTTTTACAATGTCAACTTACTTTCTTATATAAGGGTTATGTATATACCCCTTCATGCTATTCATTCAAACCAAGGTGAACCTTTGTGTTATGGTGGTAGGTCTGATACTACGGATGAGGTTCCTACTCCAAACAGTGTGAGGTCTAATAGGTACTTCACATTAGGGAGAATCCCTGTATGTTGGTAGTATCTAGTACCATCTATAGAAATATGAGAATAAAAACCATCATTCATTGTAGATACCTGTTCAAAATCAGAATCCCACGCACAGTCATTATGAAAGATATCACAAATTTCTTGGTTTTCACTGAATCCATCTTGAACTTGATCCTCTTAAGAATAAAAAGAAGCAGTTATAACAGGTTGATGTGATAACTTAAAATTAGGAGGATCAAAAGAAATAACCAATGGAGAATGAGAGGAAAGAGTATCAATGATTAGGTCAGATTCAAAATTGAAACTTGCATTCAAATTTTGAATATGTCGGTTGGGAGATGATGGTGGTCACCAACAAATTGAGTTTCAAATTCTCCACCCTCAACCTGTGTGCATGAATTTTCTTGATTTTACAGAGAATGATACGAAGATGAAGACTCACACACAACAACAATTTCTTATTCTACAAATTTTAGGGCTCCATAAATAAGAAATGTTGGAAGAATTTCAAAATATTCATATTCAGATGGATAAAACGAAACATGACCAAGATACTCAAAATTCTCTTTCATAAAACTGCAATCGATATCATCCTCATAAAATTCATAGGAGAAGTGAATGAAATGATCATGAAAATATTCAAGGGATTCATGAGGTCCTTTTCTTAGATGAATTATTTTATTATAAATGCTTTCATAATCATACTTGTTAAAGGCACAAAGAATCTCCTTGACAAGGTGATTGAAAGAGTGAATGGAGGTTGTCAGAAATGTATAGCACCATTGTTTAACATGTGCTTCAAATGTAAGGTTGAACAACCTACAAGCAATATCCTCACAATCAATGTCATGATAAATGAAGAATTCAATAACACGGGAGGCATTAGGAAGAATGGTTGTTCCTCCATCATCATCAAATTTCATATTCAGCAAGTCATGAATTATCCCAGATGGAAATTTCATATTTGCAACTCTGAAAAAGCATGATGATGTTAACATTTTCAAAGAATCCATTAAATATAAGAAAGGTTCAAATAGACTTTGTAGGCTCAAATCATCATTTGGCCCTCCTTCTAGTGCCAAAAATTGTTGATAATGCTAGAAGATGCCAACAGAGGAGGGGGTATCCTTGATGTGAAGTCCCAATTAGACCCCATATTGTTTGGCATAGGAGACCCAACGATAATAAGACTAGTTGTTGAAGTGGTGGATTTTAATAATGTGTCTTGGATGCAATAACCACATAGAATGATATGTATGTGACTTTGGCAGAAACAAGTGTATGAACTTTGTGAAGTGTCAACTGTAATGCATGAGAAGTTCCATCACATCAAACAGAGAAAACATGATCCCCTTAGAATCATGTAACAAGAATTAGTTTAAAATAGAAGCACGATAAATAAAAGAGAATCATTAGTTAACTTGCAAAATAGTTCACAAGATAACAATTATTAGTGTAAATATTTTGGAAAAGTGTACCAAAAATTATTCACTTAAGTCACTAGTGACAAGTGATCCTAAAAAAAAAGTGTAGGTACTTCTATGCTTTAGATCTGCAAGAAAATGTGATAACACCCTACAAGAAAATATTTGATGCAAGCCCAAAACATATAGCATCAATAAAGAAAAGTGTAATAACCCAATAGAAGGACTTCAACTAAATAATATTTTATTAAAATCCTTGGTAAGGAATATTTACAGCATGGGTCTGTAGATCCCCCTCCATGGGATGTGTCCTTTTGATGTCCTTGTGCTTTAGCGATATTGTTGTTCTCTCTCAAATGTGTTCAAAACCCAAAAGCAAGATGGAAATGAAGTGGGAGCTCAAATGATCTGAGACAATAATAGTGACGATGCTAATGGTCATGGTGAAGAATGAATTGAAAACCCTCTTATTTATAACAAAGTATTGAACTAAATTAGGAATTGGAAAATAATAAAATATTATTGACCAAATCAAAATCTAATCGTTAGGAATACCTAATTATATTTTTTGGAGAGGGGAAAGATATCCAAAATTGCCAAATATATTTATTTAGAAAATGGTTGAAGTAATTAACAAATAAAATAATTTATTAATCACTTTGTGAGGATTAAGAAAATTGTGGATTTGAAATAATTATTAAATAATGGTTTAATAATTATTCCAAAAATAAGAATAAGGAATAATAAATAAATAATAATTTATTTAATTACTCCAAATTGTTTTAATAAATAATTATCAAATAAATTTTTAATAATTGTTCCTAAAGAAAATTAAATAAATAATGATTTATTCAATTATTCTCATGGGATTTTTAATTTTAAACAAAAATAATTTAATAAAAACGGTTTACTAAATTATTTCTTATGGTGAAAGTGACTTTACTGTGGCAAAATTAATCCTACATGGTGTATTTTGATCCACCTAGTTAGAAATGGCTAGGTGATCATTTTTTATTTGATAACAACAATGATTGAAATAACATAACAACATGCATTCAAGAAGATTCATACTAAAATAAAATGAATTTGTTGATAAGCATTAGTGTAAATGAGATAACACATATCACAAACATATCAAGAATTGTCTTACTTCATCCACGACATATGCATGAAGGTGTGCCAACTTTGAGTTTTTATTTAAAGTGAAAGTTCTAAACATACATTTACAATTGTCAAGACACTAGCACCAATAGTGGAATATGAATCCAACACTTGCTTCTCCAAAGAAACACAGTCCTCCTATGCTAAACAGGAGAAGCCAAGCCTCTAAACAAAGCTCCCAAGCTTTCGATTCCAAGCCTTTTGCATGAGTTATGAGGGTGCATTTATAACATATGAGATGATCGTCCATCTCCATTTGTGACCTTTGGACTCCCTTCATAGATCTTTGTTACAAATACCCATATGAGACAAAAATGGTGTAATAGCCGTGGTGAAAATTACATATAATAAAAGTTAATAAACGAAAAAATAATAACCACAGTTCATAGGACACTTATTTCAAGATGAATGTTGGGAAAGACATCCTAGGGGCCATTCATTTTGTTATTTATGGCTAAGGAATTTGGAAAAGGAAATGGCTAAAGCTTTGGAAAGGCAAGATGGCATTTTGGCACATTTATTTATGAAAATAATGGAAATTAGGAAAAAAGGGAGGTGAAATGGCACATGTTGCATGTGAGGAGGAAAATGAAGGAAAATAATGGAAAACGAACACAATAAAGGCCTCATTAATAAAAATGCTTCTAAGGATTAGTTGGTAACCTTTTGTCAGTTGAGTTTTGGACCTGTCTCATTATTTTCTCTCTCTCATTCTTGGATACTTAGAGTTTTCTTGGAGCATTTTGGCATTGGAACAAGAAAGGAAAAGAAGGCAAGAGGAAGCAAAGATCAAGCAGGGAAAGGTAGGATCAAGTAGCTACAACAAGATTCATTGTAGGTATTGATTTACATGTGTATTTACTTCTAGATTTGGCGTTCATGGTATTGCATGTGGTTATTTTGCTATTTTGGCATGGGTTTTTTGAGGTGTAACAATGTTTTTAGCCTAGCCTTTCCATTTCCAGATACCCATGGTGTGATGCGATTCTCATGTTTTTGTTGAACTGGATTACTAGATGGATTTGAAGCTCGATGAGATGGATCTCGAAAATGATAGAACACATGGTTTAACAATGCTTGAACTAGACTGTGGGTTGTAGTAAAGCTAGATTTTGTGTTGCCTCAATATACGGTAAATCCAAGAGGTGGTTTTCTCTCTTTTGTGCCTTGTAATCCTAGGTTTGGGATATGCACTAAAGATTGGAGAGTGGGTCTTAATTTAGGGCCTAGTGATCTAGGTTTAGATTGTGGTAAAGCCTAAGAGACTTAGAGGGAGGAAAATCGTCATGGCATAGGTGGATTAATTTGGTGGAATCCATGCTTGTTTGGCCTAATGATAAAGTGGAGATCATGGTAAATTCTATTATGATACATTCATTATGTTGACCTAGTGATTTGGGATGGATTATGGTAATGCTTGGTTTTTATTGATGAGGGTGAGGTGGTTTAGCCTCGGCATGCCCTAATTGGTTCTTTTGTTTTGGGTCCCACATTCATGCTGGGAATATGGCACAGGGGTGAATGACTTAAGAGATATTTGTCTTGGCCATTCTATGGTTGGGTGGAATGTGGAAATCCCATCCCAGGTTTGGTTTTTTCATCATTAATGAAAGGTTATTTATCCTTGTATTTCTATGATTATTTTGATGGACTATATGTGGTGTATATGGCTATACTTTCATGAGTATTTATGTTGTTATTATGTTGGTTATATGTGTGTTTGATGACAACTATGTATGGATCTCAACATGTTTTTATTTGTAAATTAATGGATAATGTATCTATGGCCTAATAGATGATAATGAAACAAATGGCATGAGGGAGCAATGGTTCATAGTGATTCTCATATAAGTATGAGATACCTACACTTAATTATGTTGTTTACACCTGTAGGTTACATGTTGATGATATGTTTAACAAAACGCCTGTCATGGCTAGTAGGGATTTTGTTAAGGTCTTGTTCAACTTATTGCTTTTTTTTCATTGTTTCCCTATTCTTTTACTATTCTTGAGTAATCATCCCATTATATATAATGACTTGGGTTGTGGGCCTAAAAAAGTGGCTCAAATCTTGGGGTCACTAGCATAGCATTGACAAATTTAGTCTCTAGTTGCTGCTAGGCAAGCCTATGAGAGTGAGTTTGGGATTCTGGATGCTTTGTTTCTTATAACATGGGAATGACCGAGGCCTAAAATGCCCAAAACATCAGTGGGACCTAGGTGCAGGATGTCTAAGTAGCTAACAAGTCTCGTCAGGTTTCTATTGCTAATATGGATAGGTTAGTTGATGCATTCCATCAATTCCACTTCCTTAAGGTCCCGTAGGAGGTCAAATGCAATCAAGTAGCCTCTCATCACATGTTTACCCTGTTGGCAGGGATACTTGGGTAGATGTGGGAGGAGGGTGCTAAAAATGGGTAGAACTTAATAAAACAAAACTAAGAAGACAAAATAGCATACCATGCTTGATTTTCATGAAACTCTAGCTCTGTAGCTTCAAATTTCATATCTTCAGTCACATATTGATGCCACCATTTGTATTGTGTAATGGTATCCTCAAACTTTGTGAGAGGGTTCAACTAAAAGATGACTCTAGCCTCCATTGCATATGGGTATATAGTTTTGGAGCCATTTTGTGTTTCCTTCTTCAATAAGAAAAACATAGTGTTGATATTGACTGGGCCACCAATATACTTCTGCATGTTTTTTCCGTTGATTTCTAGGTCCTCTTTGGCATCAATCTCCCTCAACTAGTCCAACTATTCTAAGACTCCTTTGTGACCACATTTCTACCTTTGAAAGTGGTAGCTATGAATGCATCCTTAATTGTATAGCATGTGATGTTTGAATCCTTTTCAATGAAGAGTTGAGTGTTAGATAGAATAGTTATGGTAACTGGATTACTATCAATTACTTCACTAATGTTTCTCTCTGTAGTGCCTTTTGAGGTTGATTTATTTGGAGCATGATGAAAAAAACTTATAAAAGAGAGATGAGCTCGAAACCTGTAGTATCTGTATCAAGAGATTCACTTAAGGAAAACAAATCAAGAAGATCAATTCATTTATCAAAATTAAAGTAGAAACACACTCATTGGAGAGAAGGATTGCATATTTTATGGGCTTAGCAGAGGATGTGTTCTTGAACTATGCACTATGCAATGTTAACTTGAAAGGGTTTTGGCATTATGGTGTGCATGGATCCAAATAGCCGATGACAGCATTAGTTCATGATGGTAGCTAGCTCTTGTTGGAATTGATTTCAATCCTTGTAGCCTAGATAATGTTTGCATGTCATTCATTATGTCATGGTTGCAGCCTTTTATGTTGACATTGGGATGATTTTGTTGGCATTTATATCAATAATATGATGTTACACTCATGGTTTTCAAATGATGGCATTGGTTTAGTTGATGATGCTGCTACAAGTCAATGATGCAGATCTACATGTGATGGAGATGATGACTGGCACAGTAGTTGAGTTGGAAACTAGGTCTTCATGCTTATTTGCATGGAGATGAATTGTTGCGTTGTGATGACCTTTTGTTGAATTATGGAGATGTTCTATGGAGTAGTGTAGGCTGGTGAGACGTGTTACAACTTTTGATAATGATTACTGGAGAGTTGAGGACTTGTTGGCACTCTTGCCATCGTTGTTTGTTGGCCCTTTCAGGACAAATTTGCAGTGACACTTGGGAGACATGGTCGATCCACTTGTAGATGTGTTAGAGGCTATTTTAGAGGTTTGGAGGTATGTACAGGAGCTGAAGAAGAGCATCCAAGAGGTGGAATATGTTCTGAGATGAAGACTTGATGTCTTTCCCCATGCTTATCCCCAGTCACGTGGGGGTAAGATTGTGAGAGTGAATGAAAGGATCCATTCACTAGAAGATAGGCCTATGGAAGATACTGAAGGTTCCAGTCAATTTTTTGTAGTGTTATGCATGCCACTGAGGATTTTCACGATATCTTCTCTACATTCCTCATGCAAATCAGAAGAAACTTAGTAAGGAAATTCCCAGAGGCTTCTAGAAAACATTGTAAAGGTTAGAAATGATTTGAAAATTTCCTCCAATGGTGTGAACTCATTCAATGAACAACTAGTGGCCTTCGTGGATTGATTTGGTCCAATTTCTAAACCCATAATCCTAGCCCCAACCTAAATTTCTCCCTATATGTTTTATATTCATTACTTGGAAGCTTGCTGATGGTGGATGGTGAGTGATAGTGAGTTAGAGAAGGCTCCATTATGTGAGTATACTTAAGAGCCATAGTGAGTTTGATTTATTCAATGTATGAGCTCTAATAGAAGAAATATGAGAAGATATATATTTTTAAAGCATAATATTGATTCATATCTCCGTATATTTTAGATTAGTGATGCAAATATTTGTAGATGCATTTGGTGTTGGTGGAGCTCCATATTAGTGACTCTCACATTTGTTTTTCCAGGACCTTCTGATGCATTTGGCACATAGACATAGTGTCTTATGTTTTTTATTATATCGTGCAACAATCATATTTTGGTGTGAGGGTTTGTTATGATTTTTACTTCAAAAGTGGAGATATTATTCATTTTTTGTTGTATACAATGTGGCCACTATTTTTCTTGTGTTGAGAGCATATGTTCATGGGGATTATTGATTTGATGATGTCTTGCTGCCAGAGGTCGTATGGAAAAGCTTAATCGAGTCGAGAAAAATGTCTTAGGATTTAGTTTGAAAATAGATGAAAAGAGTTCCCCATAGGTAGAGGAGAAGTGACTTCATAGATGTGGAGCAGTGATTGTGAAGTTTTAGCAGAAGGAACGGTTTCTCAAGCCAATGGTAGTTGGATAGTCCAATCAAAGTTGGGTGAGGTCGACTGATCATGGTGGCTTTCAATGGATGGTAGTTCATAGATCCATGGAGAACATAAACTTCCAAGCTGATCAATAGAATCGAGTCTCGAGGCTAGTTGGGGTCACCTAATTTTATATGAGGTTGAGTCACTGATGGGAGTCAACCATCTATGTAAAAGGACTATATTTTCTTCATAGAAGATTCAAAGCAGTGCATCAACAACAAGGGTGTTTTTTTCTTGGTGAATGGTTTTCCACCAAATATCTTGTTTCTCTTGTGCGATGGCTTATATGGTTGTGTTTGATGGTTTTGTTTCTCTCATGGTTGTTTTATTTAGCTACTTACATTGTTATATTGACGTCATGATATATTATGTTGTTGGTTATATGCATGATTCAGTAACAAGTAATAAAAATGAAAAAATTGATAATAAGTCAAACAACTAATTCAACCCCCCAGTAGTGCTCGATGGTTTCGAATAAAGGGAGGAGCTTGAGGCTTGAAACTACACAATGTGCAATCTCAGGTCGACGGACTGAGGGAAGAGACTACACGTTGCACAATCTCGGTCGCCAAGGCTAAGGCTCAAGGCCTGGAACTACATAATGTGTATCTTGACAAGCTAGTGACTACGCAATCCACAATCTTAGAGGTTAATGGTGAGCCTTGAGCCTTGAACTTATGAAATGCACAATTGGAAGGGGCAGTAGTTACTCACGATTGCGCATATCTACTCGAGAAGGTGAGAGAAAACTTAAATATCTAATTGTTGAGTTAGGAATAAATTTAGATCAGCCTAAAGGTAAGTTAGATCATTGAATAACATGTGCCAGAAACAATCATGCAAAAGGAAAAACATACATGCACAAAATGACCTAGTAGCGACAACTACTAGTAGGAGAAAAGAAAGAAGTCGATGCGACACTTGTAAAATGTGAATGATGAACTGAAAAAACACTTGTACAAGCTAATATTGATAAAAATTCTAGCTACTATGATAAGAAATGGGAAAAATAGTATTCATAAAATAAAAATCGATAAAAGTGATAGAAAAAGATGACAAAAAGTGACACATGCAAAACTTACTAGAAAAGTGCTACAAACTAATTAGGAATCTCCATGACCTCATTCACAAGGACAAAGCTCAAACTTAGAATGTTAAAATGACCTCTAAGAGAATCTGTTATAGATTTAGCCCCTAGGGGATTTTGCTTGGGTTTATGATATGAATGCCTAAAATGAAGGAAAAAGTGACACTTTCCTTAAGATCAAAAAAAGAAACTTTGTGCCACTTGTGAAAGATTAATTATGAACTCCCTATTATCTAGGGATGAGCACTTAGCTTATTTCAAGAAACAATACATTCAAACTGACAGATGGGACTGTGCAAATCCCAACAATAAGGGATTGTGTAATTCACTATCTTAGTGAATTGTGTAGTTTCTGATTATGAGAGAGGGCCAATGAAGTTTCTTTGCTTAGTGTTTGCATGTCTTCAAGGTTTCCACATTTTTTATCCTTAAGGCATAGCAAAATTTGTAGTGATAGTGGATTGCATAGTTCCTAGGGAGAAGACTAATAGTAGTTGCAAGATCAAGGCACGAGATGACTTGTGTTAGAAATTTTTTAGTCAACGTGGATAAATCTTAGTCATGATCAAGACAACCTAATCAAGTCATCACAAGCTATCCATGCAATGGTAAGCCTTCACAATCATAGGTAATACTTGACGATGGTGGGAAAGGTTCTTACGAATAGAAGGTAGCCTCCAAAATCAAGGCAAAGGAAAAACATTGGAGAGGGGTTGTAGTAGCTACAACACTTGCATAATTGTAACCATTCTCATTGATGTAGATTTCTTCTTTAACTACAAGATTCTCTTTTATCTATCATCATCTAGGCACTCAATGACCTTCTCATAATAGTCTACCTTAGTTCTATGAGTAAAGAACCAATCCATGCCCAAAAAAATCTATATTCGCCCAAAGGAAGTGCATTTAGGTGTGATGGTGTAGGCATGCCATTAAGCTCAAATGCACAAGATCTAACCTAGTGATGAACTATTTGCTTGGTCCTTATAGCCAACTGCACCAATCAAACTTTCACATGCACTTATTTCATATCAATAATAGATGTGTGATGGTCTGCCTCCATATTATCAAGTGTTGCGTAGATCCGAGGAATTTTTTGACTAACATTGCCAACTATCTGTGCCTCCTGAGCACCGTAGATTTGTGGATTTCCACCCCAGTACAATGGTCACCCATTCTTACGATGGTATTTACCAAAATTCCAACACCTCAAAAGTTCCCTCACATTTCATTTATTCTTTTTCTCTCCAAAATAAGTCCTATGTCCTTTCTTAGCTGCATTGAACTTCTTATCAGAGGATGCATTTTCCTTGTCACATGCATCCTTATATCTTTCTCACTTCTTGGACCATTTTCCTTTAGTCTTCTTATTACCTTTCCAGTCATGCTTGACCTCAAGTTTGCACTTGGACTACTCATAACAATGCTTTAAATTTTTGATAGCTTCCTTGAATGGCTGATGTTCATCAAACTTAATTTGATTTTTGAATAATAATGGGAATCCACTGATGAACCTTTAGATATTTTCTTTCTCATCCTTGATAAAGGGAACATATCTCAACAAATCTATAAATTTGGTTATCTACTCTTCATCTCTCATGGAACCCATCCTAAGCTCATAAAAATCCTTGAAATTTCGATCATAATATCTATCTTATAGGTACTTCTTCCTTAACATTCTTTGAAAATCACCCAAAGTCAACTTCTCTTCTCTGATGGCTTTGAAATTCTTAATATCCTCCCACCAGATATCTTTTTTTCCTTTCGGATAATAGGTAGATATGTTCATTTTCATGTGCTCTGAGTAGTCATACAATCTGAAAAAATTCCTCATCCAAAGTAACCATGCTTCTACACCTTTTGATTTCTTCATTTCCCCATCAATATGTAGGAGGTTTGGATTTCTTGAATTCATCTGGAAAGTACTCACTCCTCCTATGATGTGGTAGTGATGGCCATGACGTCTCCTGCAACATGATCTAGAATAAAACCCATGCATACTAGTCCTCTTGTTACGTGTATCCAAGAGTCTTCCACTCTTCAATATATCATCCCTATCCAACCTATACCTTCTTTGAGATCTTCTTCATTCTACACCATTAGTCTTATCCTCCTTTGTATCCTCACAACTGATCCCTAGTTTTCCTTATGTAAGTTTAGAAGGCATTGAAGAATCACTACATTGACTTCAAATTGATTTTCCTAAGCCTTGGAAAGAATTTTTTGTGCCTAAATCAACTTGTAGTTATCTACTTTAAAACTTCTAATATCTCCCATCATAATCCTTAACACGTTTACTAGATCAAGAGAATATTTGTCTCATTGTTACTCAAATGACTTTTCCCATTCCATTTATTTCACTCCGAGCTTGTACGAGGAGTCGTGTAAAATATAATCCACCTTTTTTCTCTTCATCTTTGGCCTTATATTTCCTGCAAACATACCATTTTATATAAATAAAAAACGATATAATCAAAATCAAACCTCAATTTATCTCAAGGAAGGATTTTACATCTACACAAGTCAATCCATATTAGCACAATATATAGTAATAGGAATGTCATATCAACATCATCATTCATACATGATAAAAATATAAAAATATAAAAGTAACCACATGCATGATAACCATAACCATCTGCATGCACCGCGAGGTCCAATAATTTAAACATTGCTTTGATACCATTCTATAACATTGGTACTAGAGAAACTTTTACAGGGAATGAAACTGCTTGGATACCACCATGTAACACACCATCCTACCTTTACATGATCTTATAACCTATCAAGGTTAAATATGAGTTGAGAGTTCCTATGGAATGACCTGACAACCAAGTTCCAGTTATGGAAATGGGGCCTACTATCTTTAAACTTTACAAGAGCTTTTGAGGGACACTAGATCAACAAGATGTCAGACCACATCCACTAATGATCTTACCTTGAGCTAGAACCATCTTTTTTACTCACTTAAAATCCTAGCCACGCACTTTCCAAGCCTTTCATGCAAGAAAATAGCTCCAATTGCATGCACAAGCCTCCCTCTATGAGACTACAACCAAAATTTCTTAGTTAAGAGATTACAATGACAAAATTAGTGCCACATTTCCAGGGCTACCCTATATGGCACTACCAGAATCATTTCAGAAACAATTCTAAAACAAACCCAAGTATACATAACCTATACTCATGCTAAAATATTGCCCAAACATGCCAAATACATGATAACCATTTCAACAAACTTATGGTAAACATAAGAGCTACAGGTCATGAATACATATATGATCATGACCTTATTCATTTCACCATAGAATCATCAAGAAGGATCACTCCCCTCTCAAAGCTAGTTCTAACAACACTTCTTATCTCATACATTCATATATCCATTCAGTTACTTATTAAAACACGAAAAAGATCCACACTAGAGCACATAGTTTAACCATGCATATAACCAACATTTAACTAGAATTAAGCCATGACCAACCAATCGTAAAATCAAAACAATAACCGACACATGTGCTTATTGATATCAATAAGAAATAACACTTAATAACATATACATAAGCCAACCAAGTCAGGGACTTCCATGTGCCACCCGACCATAGTTTGGGCAAAACCAAATCTATTTTTTAGTTAATAATCCTTATGCCATATCCGAAGCATGAATGTGGTATCTCTTAGGATAAATCAAAACAAAACCAACCAATGATTTGAGAAGCTAAACCACATCAACCCTCAACCACAGTGATTTCACCTAAACTGGTCCAAAAGTCACCAAACCAATACAAGCCTAGATTCCTCAGAATTTCTTCACCATACCCAAAAGAATTTTCCTATCTCCACCCAGCTGTCAAGGGATTCTAGCAGAAAGCCATCTCCACCCCCAACCCTTAGGATTTTCCTAAGACCACCTCACCTAGATCCAAAATCTTTCGACAATCCAAAGCTCAACCAAGAATGAATCCCAACATGCTATGGCTATCTAGGAAATGGAAATTCAAGGCTAAAACCACTATCAATCCACAAAAACTTCATGCTAATGACAACAAAGAAATCATCTAAACCAAATGCATGCACCATGCATTCAAATCCGAGCAAGGAAATCACACATGCAACATGTTAGTATGTTACCTACAAAATCATCATGATATAACTATTCTTCCAATCTTCTCCTTATATTCCCTTGTTTTCCTTTGCTTGTCATTTTCCTACTTGGCCTTTATCCCCTTGGAGTTCAATTTCTAAAACTGATCAATGTTCATCCAAAAACCATCAACAATGGTCAATTGCTTCTCAGGTTCCTTTTTATCATTGATGTCTCATGTCTCTTCCTTTCCTTTTCATTTTTTTTTAATTTTCCTTTATTTTCTCTCTGATTTCCCTTGCATGAATAATCTTGTCTCTCCATATTCCCTTTCTCCTATTTTTCTTTTTTTCTTGAATTAATTTCCATTTTATTTCCTTTTCCTTTACTAACGCAAATGGAAATTTTTGTAGCCATTAATTAACCACAAGTGATACCCACTTTAATATTTTTCCCTCCATTCTGTTAGTTTCAGCCTTTGTAGCCTTCCTCTAGTGACCAAACATGCTCTTACAAAGTGATTTTGAGGTGTCAAGGTCAAATTTTGTTATTTCACTGAGTCTTCAAACAAAATTTGGTCACTAGGCATTAGGTCTAGGGTTTGATTTTACCCTTGTCAAAGTTGTCCAAATGATGTTCCATGTCACCATTCAACTGAGTGTACCATCATTCAAAGAGTTGTCATCATCATGTCAAGTTCCATTGGGTCATTTTACACCTTGTTCATACTTCAATTCCGCCTAGGCAAGGTTCATTTCCCTCTCCTAGGGTTTTGAAGCTAATTTCTCTTGGATGGTCAAATCATCCAAAACACTTGTATCCTGATGTTCATACACCTTCCCCTATCCATAATGTACCTTATTAAACACTTTCGATCACTAAAATCCCCAAAATTCCTCATTTTTGCACAAACCCTAGTTTGTTGCTACAACTTGGCAATTTTCTAGGCTAGGCCTATGTTTTGCCTTTTTGGACCCCTTCCCCTCACTCAATTTCTAAGATTCCACATTCCCCTAATTTCTAACATCCCTCCCTACTTCCCAAAATTTTCTCAAGAATTTAGAAGCCCCCTATCCCCTTTATTTCGCTTCATTTCGGCAAATCCCTTGTCCCACACATTAGGATAGGTTTCACACAAATGTTGTTTCTGAGAAATAAAAGATTAATTTGGAAAAACGGAGAGAGGTTTTTGTCCAAAACATACCAAGGAAGAAACCCCTTCTTCACTTTTTACACATGTGTCATGGTTTTAGAGAAATGTCAAAAATACAATCGCCTTGGGAGAATTGATACACCTCCGCAGTGACCTTGGGAAACTCCAGTTCTCTCCTAGTTCGGTTGGCCAAATGACTTGAATGATGCGTAAAAAGATAACTGGACAAAAAGATCTTTCCAATGAGCTATCTTGAGCTCAATTTGGAGTTGAGGAACATCTTCAAAAGTTGACTGTAACAGTACTCTGCCTTGAGGTAGCCCCATTTGGCACATTTTGACCACTCTTGGGAGATTTGATTTGTGATAGGGAAAAATGAACTCCAAATTGAGAAAGTCTAGTTTATTTGGAAATTAGACTCAAAGAAATTTCCAAAGAGCTATCCTAAACCCAATTTTGACACTGAGAAGGCATCCAAAAGGCTCCTGCAAAAAGGCGCGACGCACATGGGAGGCGCGGTGCACAGGGCTAGAAAGGCCTGAATTTGATTAAAATATTCCTCCAAATTGAAAATTCTCCATTCCATAGGATTCTCACAAGAAACAAAGTCATTTTCCAAACCAAGGATAGAGAGAAACATTGCAAAGTGATTATGAGAAGCGAGCACGTCTTTTAGGTGAGTTGGAGGAGTTTTCATAGGCACGACGCATACACAGAGGGACGCGGTGCACACATAGGGTGCGGCGCACACAGAGCCACCCCACAGTGCAAATTTTCAACAGGCATGACGCACACCCAGGGCACGGCGCACTGGGTTTGCCGCACGTCGCACACCCACAAAGGGCCCAAATCATGCCAAATCACTTCAAATTGCTTGTGAAGCCCATCAAATTGACAGGTAGGCTCTATGTCATGACTTATTTATCAAAGTTTATGGATGATATGGTGGTTCTTGGCTATGTTCAATTGCCACAAAACTCATAAGACCAACCACTCAAAAAACATCAAAACCATGGTGGCTATGGTTGCATAATTGTGGTATTGAGGCCAAGGTTCTGTTTTCCTACCATTTTTCCCTCTCCAACCATTTTTCCTTATCCTCCCTTTCTCATTTTTCCTATTATCCCTACCAAAAATACCACCAAAACCTATCCCCTATCCATCCAATATTTGGTCAACATAACACCCGAAAACCCTACCTTGTCAAAACCCCAAAACCCTACCATTTCAAAAACCCAAATCCCCTACATATCCCTAAACAAACTTCTCCCCATAACCCCTATTCTCATCATATTACTCCCCTCCTAATACTCCCTTTCATTGTTCCCCTTGGTGACAGATATCACAAAGGAAACCAACTTCACACCATCATCAAAGGGCAACCTAAGTATAGTACACACAACATTCATGGCATCTGAGCATTCATTAGAGCATGAGATAGGTGGTCCTTCTCATTAGTATGAGCACCATGATACCACGACTATGCCAGTATTCGTGACATATCAGAGAGGTAGTAGGCACTTGTTTGCAGCAGCAAAGTGAGTGTTATCTCCACCCGGGCTGGAAGGGGCCTCAGTTCCAGCATCAACAACATAGGTACAAGACAAGGGCAAGAGGCCCATGCATGACGAGGGGCCATCAAGTGAAGAGGAGGCCGACTTCATCCTCATTTAGGATGATGATGCAGATGTGGAGAGTGCCAAACTTAAGATGACCATCCAGGAGCAGAACATAGAGATCCAAGACCTGTCACTCAATGCGGAGAGGGCCAAATGGATCATCAAGTATTTGGAGCAGAGAAACAAGCAACTTGAGGACCAGCATGAGATCACGAAGCTGCAAAGCATCCGTGAGAATAGACAAGCTGCCCAGCAAAGGAGGATCGAGCTCACTACCTTGGAGCAAGAGATCAACAATGACTGTTAGCCCTGGCTAGAGCGGATCAACATACACCTAGAGAGACTGCTGGAGAAGGCCAACAGAGACAAAACCATATTGAGGAGGATGGTTTATCATTACAGGGCACAGAACATGACTGCAAAGGCCCGGATAAGGAGCTTGAAGGAAAAATTGAGCAAAGCAACAAAAGAGGCAAAAGAGCAAGATCGGCTTCGAATCTTGGCTGAAGCTTCTGTGGCCCAGCATAGTGCCTCTCAAAGAACCTCCAGCCCAAATTTCAAGAAATTTGGGGCAATTTTGGTCACATGGTAATTTTTTGGTCAAAGCACAAGTTTTTTCTCCCTGTGCGCTGCGCCAGATTGGGAGCTCCAAATGAGAAATGGTTTTCATTTTTGGATTCAGCATGCAAAATAATGACTACTGGCACTCAAGCAAGAAATTTGGGCATGATTTGGGTCTCCAGGAGGTCAAAAACACCCAAACAATTTCCTCACTACCCCTATTTTGAGACACAGGAAACAATCTTGGGAGAATTAAGATTGGGAGGGGAACATTAGCTCTAAATTTAAAAATTCCACTTGGGTTGGAAAGTAGACAGGACAGGCTTTCCAACAAGCATACTTGGGCACATTTTGCACTCCTGCAAGTGCCTCAAAACTGGCCTCAAAGTGGCATGGTGTATACAGAAAATCGTGCGGTGCATATAGGAAAAAATGCCCAATTTGCCTCTGTTTCGCGAAATCGCGACTTTTCATAAGTGGGCCCTCTCATCTACACTTCATTTTTTTGACACCAAAGGCGGCTTTTAAAGTACTTTCACTACAGATGGGCATCTATGCAAGTGGCAAAGGAAGGCAAAGGGTCACCCAAGCCATTTGTCATGTTTGTGGCGCTGCACCTGTAGCTGATGTTTGTCTCTCCACCTTCATTTTGTAATGATTCGAGTAACTCCCCAACCCTTGGGCATTCTATCTCTTCATGGCACATTCTATATATTGTATGCAAACTATTTGCAAAGGGTTGGTTGGCTTGTAACTTTTGGGAGAGTGGGAAAGAAATTCTGTTTCTTCATTGTATATTTTTTACAGAGGATTAATGAAAGGCAGCGGCTTTTTTTCATGAGATTCATGTGGTTGTGAGTGTAGCAAAATGTGTCTCTTATGTTTTCATATGTATATTGTTATGTTTCATAGTTCATTTCATATTCATTTCCAGTGAAATTTTCTAAGTTGGATAAGGTAGAATTAAATTTTATTGCTCTGCCTATGGGAAAATTTCATGTTCAGTGTTCATTCTTCTGTTGAAAAGGATTCATGTTGTCCATGCCCTTTTCACCCTCTTAATCAATCTCTCCATTCCGCACTATCTTAAACTAAATTTCTAGGCTTTATGCCTATCTTGCCTCACGAAATAATCTGTGCCTTTGTATTAAATTCTCTGTTCATCGAGGTCCATTGGTCCCATACCATCCCAGAAACAAAGTCATTCATAAAAACCACTTCTTGCATCCATATTCACTTACTAGCCGAAGATAAATATTTCACCGTAAGTCATCTCAAGCCATTTCATTTATCTATTCACTGAGTGTGACTCGGAGAGAGCCCTCGCCTGTTCTGGTAGGGCTAGCTACCAGACTGAGCGTGGTTTGTGGTTACCCTGAATTTTGCCTTCCTTCAACCTAAGTCAGATTTAGGTGCTAACATAGTGGCGACTCCACTGGGGAAGAAAATAGTTTGCTTGAAGATTGTTTTAATTTGCCCCAGTACATCTATCAAGCTCAGACCTCATGGTTGATGGTGAACAACGATCAGACATAAGAAGACGACTGAAAATCATTCACTTGGCAACTCCTTTCACTGAAGAATCCAACAACTAGTGCTTCATGGTGACTCCACTGCAGAGGGATCAGTAGCTTTGAGATTTTTTAAAATGGAGCGGATTGCAAGAAGATACGCTCCCATGAGCCGAGATCACATTCCAGGCTTTCCAAATAAAGTTTCGAAGGTAGATTGGTCAAGGAATCTGCTTACTTTTAAAGATGATGGTAAGAAGGACGATGCTTTACATCTAGTCGGATTTCACATGCATATTCACAAGTTGAAGGTTGATTTTCCTGAAGATTTCTAAATGAAGATATTCCTAGCCACTCTGGAAGGTGAAGCCCAATCTTGGTATGAAAATTTGCCCACTGCTTGTCTTTACTGTCTAAAGGATTTTCATGCCCTGTTCATTGAAAGATATAAAGACTCTTATCCATAATTGAATCTAGTTCATGACTGTTGCAAACATGCTTCTACTTTTATTGAAAGCCTCGAGAAATACTATGAGGATGATAATTTTATGGATGATGAGATCATGGGAGCCCTGTGTGAAAACCCATTTCAGCATCATGAAGATGATCAGGAAAATTTACAGCATGATCAATATTTTAGTACGGTGGAAGATGAAGGAGTTTTACCTCTTGATAGTCAACATGAATTACATGAAATGGATCAGCAATATGAGGAAAATTTATATACTCCTTCACTTGAAAATATTGAAGACAATCACTGTTTGAGCAAAAGGAAACAAAGGTCTTATCTCCTTTGTCTAAAGACGAGATAGATCAACTCTTGCACGATTATGTTCCAGCTCAAGCTAAAGCAGATTTGCAGTGCACACATGGTCAAGAAAGTGTTGGTGAAGCTTCTTCCTCTTTTGAAAAGGATGAGAGTCGGGTGAACATCTGTACAAATCAGCAGGTTGAAGAATTCCATATTGTTGAAAGTGATGAAAGAAAAAGTGTCATTTTAGATCTATCCATAGAAGAAGACAGCATGCAGGGAAGTCCAGTTCTACTTTCAGAATGTGATAACGTTAAGTCAACCTTTTCAGATCCAGATTCGGATTATGGTGACCAAGAAAACCTTGTACTAAGTTCCATGAAAGAGAACTCTGCTATTAAAATCACCTGGAATGAAGAAAACAGAGTTTTGAATCCAAATGTTCTCATGTCATCAGAACAAAGCCTTCATAAAGAGGTAGTCCAGTTAGCTCATGAACAACAAGATGAGAATTTTGTTCAAGTAAGTGAAAAAGATCTGGGTGAATTTTTTGTAGATGATATAAATGGTTGTGTTGGGTTTCAAGAATCATTTGAAGTTTCTTTTCTCATGTTTGATGGATGCAAAGACAATTTGCCAGTCATATCATATGAAGATGATCTACAATGTATTCAGACTTTAGTAGAACAGACCATTCAGGATTCCATTTCAGATTCTTCTTCCTATGTTTCATGTTTTGAAATGTTCTTTGAAGAGGCAATCTACTCATCTACATGTTCAGAATTGTTTGAAGACCAGGAACCTACTCTTATTTATGAAAAGAGGTCAGCATCACAAGAAAATGACACCTTGTTTCTTCAGTAGGAGGAAAGACCTTATGTTCTTCATGATCCAATGGCAGATTTGTTGCAGACAACAGTGAAGGTCATTATTGCAATATTCACTGATGAAGGAGATCATGGTCAATTATGTTTTTGGAGGCCCAGTTACCAGTATTTGTTGTTGAGCAGAAGATCTGATTAGGAGAATCAATCAAGGAGGCATATACTTGATTGGTTACATTGGAAGAGACATTACACATGATTGTATATATTGCATTAGTACGCAGGTGGCTTTCATCATGATTTGAAACCCTCGAATCTTGATGGATTGCTGCCATTGAAACAAGTTTTGTAAGTTCTTGTTTTGGTTAAGTCAGTCATGAGCCATTTCCTTTTGCATTGAGTCAATTTTTCAGTCATGTTGGTTCCATAATTAAGTCACTCTGAGTCAAGTTTCAGTCAATAAATGAGTCAGAGTCTTGTGTGGTTTGTCAAAACAATGACTCCATAGCCCAATGGACAAAAGGCATTGTCTAGCTCTTCCATAGATCTGTTGTTCTTGGCACCTCCAAGGAGCTACCATCCCCCATTGGAGCCAATGTTAGTGTCAGTCTTTGCAGCCTTCCTCCATTGATAAAACATGCTCTTACAAAGTGATTTTATGGTGTCAAGGTCAAATTTTGTTATTTGAGTGAGTCTTCAAACAAAATTTGGTCACTAGGAATTAGGTCTAGGGTTTGATTTTACCCTTGTCAAAGTTGTCCAAAAGATGTTCCATGTCACCATTCAACTGAGTGTACCATCATTCAAAGGGTTTTCATCATCATGTCAAGTTCCACTGGGTCATTTTACACCTTGTTCATACTTCAGTTGTGCCTAGGCAAGGTTCATTTCCCTCTTCGAGGGTTTTGAAGCTAATTTCTCTTGGATGGTCAAATCATCGGAAAAACTTGTATCATGATGTTCATACACCTTCCCCTATCCATAATTTACTTTATTAAACACTTCCCATCACTAAAATCCCCCAAATTCCTCATTTTCGCACAAACCCTAGTTTCTTGCTACAACTTGGCAATTTTTCTAGACGAGGCCTGTGTTTTGCCTTTTTGGACCCCTTCCCCTCACTCAATTTCTGAGATTCCACTTTCCCCTACTTTCTAACATCCCTCCCCACTTCCCAAAATTTTCTCAAGAATTTAGAAGCCCCCTATCCCCTTCATTTCGCTTCATTTTGGCAAATCCCTTGTCCCACACATTAGGATAGGTTTCACTCAAATGATATTTCGGAGCAATCAAAGATGAATTTGGGAAAACTGAAAGAGGTTTTTATCTAGAACTAAATAAGGAAGAAAACCCTCCTTCACTTTTTACACAGGTGTCATGGTTTTAGAGAAATGTAAAAAATACAAATGCCTTGGGAGAATTGATACACCTCTGAAGTGACCTTGGTAAAATCACGTTTTTGCCTAGCTTGGTTGGCCAAATGACTCTCTAGATGATTAAAATGATAACTAGATAGAAAGAGATTTCCAATAAGCTATCATGAGCTCAATTTGGAGTTGAGGAACACCTTCGAACGTCTTGGGAGATTTGATTTTTGATAGGGAAAATGAACTCCAAATTGAAACCTTCTAGTTGGATTGGAAATTAGGTTCAAATACCTTTCCAACAAGCTATCCTGCACCCAATGTGGACACCGGGAAGACCTTCAAAAGGCTCCTACAAAAAGGCATGGCATAGAGAGGGAGCACAGCGCACTGGGAGAAACTTTCCAGTGTAAATTTACACTGGCACAGCACACATGGGAGGCGCGGCGCACAGGGCTAAAAAGGCCTGAATTTGATTGAAATCTTCCTCTAAATTGCAAATTCTCCATTCCATAAGATTCTCACAAGAAACAAAGTCATTTTGCACACCAAGGATAGAGAGAAACATCGCAAAGTGATTGTGAGAAGCAAGCACATGTTTTAGGTGAGTTAAAGGAGTTTTCATAGGCGCGACACATACAAAGAGGGGCGTGGTGCACACACAGGGCACGGCGCACACAGAGCCACCCCACAGTGCAAATTTTCAATGGGCGCGGCACAAACCCAGGGCACGGTGCACTGGGTTGGCGCGTGGCACACACCCACAAAGGGCCCAAATCGTGCCGAATCACTTCAA
This sequence comes from Pinus taeda, assembly GCA_000404065.3. Lineage (NCBI taxonomy): Eukaryota > Viridiplantae > Streptophyta > Pinopsida > Pinales > Pinaceae > Pinus > Pinus taeda. Next base: position 12,995 of record APFE030726061.1, on the reverse strand, counting down.
ATTGCTTGTGAAGCCCATCAAATTGACATGTAGGTTCTATGTCATGACTTTTTCATCAAAGTTTATGGATGATATGGTGGTTCTTGGCTATGTTCAATTGCCACAAAACTCATAAGACCAACCACTTAGGAAACATAAAAACCATGGTGGCTAGGGTTGCATAATTGAGGTATTGAGGCCAAGGTTCTATTTTCCTACCATTTTTCCCTCTCCTACCATTTTTCCCTATCCTCCCTTTCTCATTTTTCCTGTTATCCCTACCCTAAAATACTACCAAATCCTATCCCCTATCCCTCCACTCTTTGGTCAACATAAGACCCCAAAACCCTACCTTGTCAAAACCCCAAAACCCTACCCTTTCAAATACCCAAATCTCCTACATATCCCTAAACAAACTTCTCCCCATAACCCCTATTCCCATCATATTACTCCCCTCCTAATACTCCCTTTCATTGTTCCCCTTGGTGACAGATATCACAAAGGAACCCAACTTCACACCATCATCAAAGGGCAGCCTAAGTACAGTACACACAACATTCATGACATCTGAGCATTCATCAGAGCATGAGATAGGAGGTCTTTCTCATCAGTATGAGCACCATGAGACCACGACTATTCCAGTATTCGTGACATGACATATCAGAGAGGCAGTAGGCACTTGTTTGCAGCAGCAAAGCGAGTGTTATCTCCACCTGGGGTGGAAGGGGCCTCGCTTCCGGCATCAACAACACAGGTACAGAACAAGGGCAAGAGGCCCATGCATGACGAGGGGCCATCAGGTGAACAGGAGGCCAACTTCATCCTCATTTAGGATGATGATGCAGATGTGGAGAGTGCCAAACTTAGGATGACCATCCAAGAGTAGAACACAGAGATCCAAGACTTGTCACTCAATGTGGAGAGGGCTAAATGGATCATCAAGTATTTGGAGCAGAGAAACAAGTAGCTTGAGGACCAGCATGAGATCATGGAGCTGCAAAGCATCAGTGAGAATAGACAAGCTGCCCAGCAAAGGAGGATCGAGCTTACTACCTTGGAGTAAGAGATCAACAATGACCGTGAGCCCTTGCTAGAGCAGATCAACATACACCTAGAGAGAATGTTGGAGAAGGCCGATAGAGATAAAACCATACTGAGGAGGATGGTTTATCATTACAGGGCACCGAACATGAGTGCAAAGGCAAGAATAAGGAGCTTGAAGGCAAAATTGAGCAAAGCAACAAAAGAGGCAAAAGAGAAAGATCGGCTTTGAATCTTGGCTGAAGCTTCTGTGGTCCAGCATAGTGCCTCTCAGAGAACCTCCAGCCCAAATTTCAAGAAATTCGGGGCAATTTTGGTCACATGGTAATTTTTTGGTCAAAACACAGGTTTTTTTCCCTTTGCGCCGCGCCGGATTGGGAGCTCCAAATGAGAAATGGTTTGCATTTTTGGATTTAACATGCAAAATCACGACCACTAGCACTCAGGCAAGAAATTTGGGCATGATTTGCGTCTCGAGGATGTCAAAAACACCCAAAAAATGGCCTCACTGCCCCTATTTTGACACGTAGGAAGCAGTCTTGGGAGAATGAATATTTGGAGGGGCAAATGAGCTCCAAATTAAAAAATTCCACTTGAGTTGGAAAGTAGACTCGACAGGCTTTCCAACAAGCATATTTGAGCACATTTTTCACTCCTACAAGTGCCTCAAAAATGGCCTCAAATTGGCGCAGCGCATATAGAAAATGGCGCGACGCATATAGCAAAAAAGACCCAATTTGCCTCTGTTTCGCGAAATTTCAATTCCCGACTTTTCATAAGTGGGCCCTCTTATCTACACTTCACTTTTTTGACACTAAAGGCGGCTTTTAAAGTACTTTCACTACACATGGGCATCTATCCAAGTGGCAAAGGAAGGCAATGGGTCACCCAAGCCATTTGTAATGTTTGTGGCGCTCCACCTGTAGCTGATGTTTGGCTCTCCACCTTCATTTTGTAATGATTCGAGTAACTCCCTAACCCTTGGGTGTTCTATCTCTTCATGGCACATTCTATATATTGTATGCAAACTATTTGCAAAGGGTTGGTTGGCTTGTAACTTTGGGGAGACTGTGGGAAAGAAACTCTATTTCTTCATTCTATATTTTTTACAGAGGATTAATGAAAGACAACGGCTTTGTTTCATGAGATTCATGTGGTTGTGAGTGTAGAAAATGTGTCTCTTATGTTTCATATGTATCTTGTTATGTTTCATAGTTCATTTCATATTCATTTCCAGTGAAATTTTCTAAGTTGGATAAGGTAGAATTCAATTGTATTGCTTTGCCTGTGGGAAAATTTCATGTTCACTGTTCATTCTTATGTTGAAAAGGATTCATGTTGTCCATGCCCTCTTCACCATCTTAATCAATCTGTCCATTCCGCACTATCTTAAACTAAATTGCTAGGCTTTCTGCCTATCTTGCCTCACAAAATAACTGTGCCTTTATATTAAATTCTCTGTTCATCGAGGTCCATTGGTCCCATACCATCCTAGAAACACACTCATTCATAAAAATCACTTCTTGTATCCATATTCACTTACTAACCTAAGATAAATATTTCACCGTAAGTCATCTCACGCCATTTCGTTTATCTATTCACTGAGTGTGACTCAGAGAGAGCCCTCTCCTGTTCTAGTAGGGCTAGCTACTAGACTCAGCGTGGTTTGTGGTTACCCTGAATTTTGCCTTCCTTCAGCCTCAGGCAGATTTAGGTGCTAACACATTCAGCTTGGAATATATATCCCATGACCTTGGTATTATTCTTTCCTTTATACTCCCATTTACATGGAAAATGAACGTAAAGTTGTTACCCTCCTATTATATATTTTACTATTAAAATTTCTTAAAGTGGTTGTGTCCATACAAGATATTTCTTCCATAAGATGGCATTTCTTAAAATAATCTAGTGGCTCAATATTCTCGAGCTTCATTTACTTTTTTCTTATTGAATTATACTAGAACTATTAAACACCATATTGCATGAATAAGGTTCCTCCAAATATTATTCCTACATCCTTTCCCAATACCTTTCAAATGTATTTTTAGAACGAAGTTATTAGCAAGCTCGGAAAAGGAAATAAGAATACAATGAGTTTCATATTTTGTCATTTCTTGTTACTTTTCCGAACTCATTCTTTTGGGGAAAGTGGAATTGCTAACTCTAATGCTTTTGTTCATTCTTTTCTATGTAGAGAATGCTCTCCTATAATAATGCCTGATTCTTTGTAATGTTCAGTACCAATTCTTTGAATTTGTTAACGAAAAATAACATTTTGTCATTTGATGGGCATGGTTGCTTGATTTCCAGCTTTCTTATTGGTCCCAAATGATTGGGACGACTTAAAATTATTCAACTCAAACCCATAATTTAGCTTTGGCCTTTTCTTGCTCAAGTGTGGTAGGCTTTGATTCATTAAGTAAGAATTTGAAGTGGCCATTGAAAGCACCAGGTAATGTGTAACTGAAGTGTTTGAAGTAGGATAACGTGACTAAAAATTATCATTCAGCGTGTTGTAAAATTTCTGGTTAAATTCGTCAAAGGTTTCATTGTCGGGGAATTTAATCTTAATAAGAAAATTTAAACGCAAATGGATATTTTTCTTGGTGACCCATTTCTCAAAAATACTTTCCTGACAAGATTACAAAGAGTCAATATAATTATCATATAAACTCATAAACCATTTTTATGTATCTTGTTTGAGATAAAATACAAAACATATAAGTAAAACAATAAGATGAAAAATGGAAATTTCAACCATATGTTCTATGAATGCATTCCAATGTTTTTGGGCAGTAACAATACCATCCCCAGGAAAAGATGGATCTTTATTCAACTCAATAATATCGATAAACTGAGCATAAATAACTACCAAATCAACTAGATTGTATGTGTTTATCATCCATGGAAAATCCATTATATCTCATGTCTATTTATATAAATATTTTCTTTCTTAAAAACCACCAAATGAAGGATTTCCTTCCTTACCCTCTCTTTGATAATTTAAACAAGGCTTGGGACTTGAAGGAGCTCACCTTTAGAGTTGAACCTTGTATTGCACCTCTTATTATCTTATTGAGGTGGATTCACTAGACGACACCTAATAAATTAGTATGAAATAATCTAACCAGAATGTTTCTTCTTGAAATATGTCTTTCACATGTTGCATTGAGAAACCTTCTCCTAATAAATGGTGCTAAAGAATGTTACCAGTCAAATTAATAGCGTTAGCAAGGTTCAACCAATATCACTACATGGTAATCAATGCTAAGAATATTCCATTGTTACCTAAGCATATTCATCTCGCTTTATGTCAACTCTCACTAAATGCCATAGGCCTTATCACTACACATAACAAGTCGATTAAAGAATAAGTAGATCAATGCCTATATGGAGTATATGCAAGTGGGAGGAGTTACTCAAATAACCAAACTATGATCTAATCTATAATGTAACAATAAACTAATATCACATACTATTAATGAAAAAGTACTCAATCTGCCAAGAGAATGAACTTTAAACACAAAAAATGAACAACAATGGAAGACAAAATATATATTTTTTATACCTATTATATATGTTCATAAGGAAAAAAAAATAATGGTTGTTCAAACCCGCAGCATTAATGTTTCTTAAAACTGCAGTTGGTCAGCAAGCAAAAGGTCGCTTCAATGGCCTCAAAATAGCTCTTAGTGAACCTGAAACTCAAGGGACTTTGTTGAATGTGTTATTACTATTAAATATATTCTCAATGAGAATAAGAAAATTAATTTTGGATACTAATTTTGGAAGATATTAAATATGCAATACAAATACACAGAAATGAGCCTGGAACTGTGAGGGCTGAAAATTGACATGGCCAAAGAAGATGATAAAATCTACAAATAGTATTGGATATCCAATATATGATTTATTAGAAATAATTAGTCAATGAAAACCATATTTATATCGTTTTAAATAGATATAAATGATTCTATCTTGATTTTCTTGTACCATAAGGAAAGGGTTTGCCTCCAATCACTTTCAATCACTACATATTATTTATATGACCTATAATTTGCTTCCAAAACACTTGTAAATACTTTTTGAAAATTGTAATTAAAATCATCCACAGTATTATGTACATCTTGTCGATGTTTCGATTCCTAAAGGGGATCCATCTTCAGGACATAAATTTTTGAGTGATAGATTAAAAGAAGGGTTTTTCAACAAGAAACAAATAAATAAGAAATGCATAAAAAAAATTAATAAATAAATAAAATAAAAAAAATCTACTAGTTTCAAAAATAAACTACAAGCCATATCATGAAACTAACTAATAATAATATTTAATTATTATATAAGTAATTATAATTTCATTTATACCATATTTTATTTATAAGTAATGCTTTTATAATAGTAGGTTCTAATTTTAAATAATAAATGATTTTTAAATTTTTATGAAAAGCTAAAAAACTTAAAACAAAAAAATTAATAAAATCTTTATTTTAATTATTGAAATAAATTATAAACATTCATTTTACTTATTAGTACATAATTATATTAATACTATTAATAATTAAGAAAATTAATAAATTTACTTTATAGTAATTTATTAATAAATTGATTCTTAAACTTTAGAAAAACCCTAATTAAATAAATTTTACGTTTATTATTGAAATATATAATTAATATAAAAAATAATAATATTATTAATAAAATAATATTGATATCTATTAAATAGAAATTATATATAATTTTTTAGAAAATTGCTTAAGACCTAATTAATAAGTAATATAAAAAAATCTTATTCTTAAATAAATAAATACTATGTTAACTAACTAATAAATACTAATATTTAATTATTAATAAATTATTTTGCAATTAATAAATAATAATTTTTTATTCTTACTGAATAAATAAATAGTTATTATTAAGAATATATAATCATTAATAACACATTATTTATTTATTAATAATCAATAATTTAAATAAATTTTTTAAAATGAATGTTAGTTAAAAATGTTTCATAAATTTTAAGAGATTCAAGGTAAGGAGAGAGGGTTCATACATGGGATACTATACTTCAGAAGACTTGGAAGCATTGATATGCCTAATGAGGGGATGCCTATTTCTATTGATCTCATTCCCATCATCCCTGTTCAGCTTATTCAGATATTTCCTAATCTCAAGTGCCTCTCTAGTTTTTGTCTTTTGATAATGATCTTCCCTAGAGATAATTTTGGCGTTCTCGTGACAAAAGTGATGCCTGGCTTTCAAGGAGTGCTTTGCAAGGGTTGAAGTGTGTGATCTCTCATTCTTGATATCTGCTCTATGCTCTGTAAGTATTTTTGTTAAGGAGCGCCATGTCTCTCCAATATAACTTCTGACACAAGAACAATCAATCTTATAAACTCCCTTAAGGTGTTGTTTATCGATGTTATCCTTGACATATTTGATTCTTTGTTTAATTGTTCCACACATCATAAATTGGGTGAATATGTCTCTCATTCTTAAGACCTTTGCGACCTTATCCCTAACCCCTTGAATGAATGGAAGGTAAACAATCCCACAATTTTCTTTAGGGCCCTTGGAGATGACTTTCCCTTAATCTCTTTTTATATCTTTCTTAATATCCTTTTCCTTGTATCCTATATCCGTAAAAAAAAAGGTTAAGTGCTTAATCTCCTCAATAGGGTGATCAGTGTCAGAACTTCTAAGGGCCCTAACAACAAGAGCGTTAAGGACCTAGAATTTTTGGGGTGGATGATGGTACAAATTAACATGAAGATAAGTTTCAGTGTGGGTTTTCTTCTTGAAGATTTGGTGTCCCAATGTACCATCCTCCTTTCTGATAATGAGGACATCTAAAAAATGAATTCTACCTTTTTGTTCAAACTCCACAGTAAACTTAATTTCTAAAGAGATAGATTTAAGTTGATTAAAAAACTTCTCAGGCTCTATCCTACCATTAGTCCATCTTAAGTTGGTGTCGTCAACAAATCTCTTCCACCATGCTGGTTTCAAGGGGTATGAGTCAAGCGACTTTTTCTCAAAATACTCCATGTATAAATTGGCGACTATTGGTGATATAGGGGAACCCATTGCAACCCCAGATATCTTCTCGTAATAATTGCCTTGGAAACTAAATAAAGTGGAACACAAACAGATCTCTGCTAGTTTAGCTATTTCTAGATCAATGACTTGTTTTATAACATGAAAATCCTCATCCAAGAGAATCTTGGTAAATAAGGATACTACATCAAAACTAACCAAAATTTCATGCTTATCAAACCTCTCATTTTTTTATAAGTTTTACGAAATCATTAGTATTTTAGAAAAGAATTTGTGTTCCCAACTTGAGGCTTCAATATCTTAGCAATATATTTAACTAATTCATAGGTGGGGGACCCAATGGTATTACCTATTGGTCTTAGAGGATCCCTTCCTTGTGAATTTTTGATAACCCATAAATCCTAGGGATAAACTCACAAGAAGAAATTAACTTCTTTATCATCAAGGTTGGACTCCAATATTTCCTTCTTAACCTCTTTTATAACCTTGGGAATGGGATTGGTGTTATTCTCCTATAACTACCACAATTGAGATGATCATTCATTTTGTGAATGTAATCATATTTATCTAAAAAAACATATGCTCCCCCTTTATCTTCCTTAATCACCACATATTGTCAATATGACAAAAATTAATGGGGACTATACAACCTTACAGTTTAAGGATTCTCAACTCAAGTTTTATGGTAATTTTACCAATGAATGGATATTTAAATGCAATATAAACCATAATTCAGTGAAGGTGTTTACTATTAAAATATTTATAGAAGATAATTTTAACTTTTTAACGTATATGATTTTTTGATGTTTTTTATATTTAAATATAAATACAAATCTACAAAAAATACAAAAAAATTGACATAATTTTGTAAATAAAATGACTATAAATTGTCAGAATAAGGATATGATCCTTCTTCCAGGATAGGCCATGAAGTGGCTAGGCTTACCAACCACAGCACATCCACAACCATACACCATTGTGTGACTGCTCCAAGGATGGGATCTTCGCATGAGCCAACAGCGTCGCCTTCCATACAACATCAAGCCCTTCACAGATGAGGTATTGCGTGACATTGCTCTCCTTGAAGTTTGTGATGTGTTATTAGGATAACCATACTTGTGGAAGTGACATGTTGTGTATGAATCAAGGCACCGTGTTGTTATTGTTACTTTGGGAAACAAGTTGTACAGGATACCAGAGGTAGCACCGCCTACCACCATCTCTTTGCTTATTGCAAAACAATGCAGTAAGCTCATTTCCCAAACCAGGAAATTTGTTTTCCTGATGATACGCCCTCAAGAAAAGAAGAAGACGATGGCTACAACCTCTAGATAGGGCCCCTTCACACAACAACTAGAGATGGACAAGGTCGTGGAGGAGTACGAGGACATCTTCACCTCCCCCGCAGGGGTTCCTATGCACTGTTAGGTCAAGCACTCCATTGATCTGACCCCAGGTGCACCGCTTCGCAATGGAACAATCTATCGGTGCTCTGTTATGGAGAATGATGAAATCAAGAGGCAGATTCAGGAGCTGCTGCAAAAAGGTCACATCCGTCCGAGTTCAACGCCCTGTGGGAGCCCGATCGTGTTGTTACAGAAGAAAGATGGGACTTGGAGACTCTGTATTAACTATCGGGCACTGAATAAGATCATTGTCCATAATAGGTACCCAATCCCATGGATTGATGACCTTTTGGATAAACTAAATGGGGCAAAATATTTCAGCAATATCGATTTGAAGCCAAGATATCACCAGGTACCAATCAAACCCTCCGATGTGTGGAAGATTGCCTTCAAAGCCAAGAAGGGCCTTTTCGAATGGTTGGTTATGCCTTTCGGATTGAAAATGCTCCTGCAACCTTCATGACTTTAATGGAAGACATCTTGTGTCCATTCACCAACTCATTCGCAGTGGTATACTTGGATGACATCTTGATCTTTAGCCAGAGTTGGGAAGAGCACCTCCACCACATCCGACAGGTTCTCCAAACACTACAGCAACACAAGTAATGTGCCAATTTGGAGAAATGCACTTTTGGCATGACCCAAGTTCAGTATTTAGGATACATTGTTGATGAAAGGGGGGTGCATGTGGATCCAACAAAGATCTAAGTTATTCGGGATTGGCCATCTCCAACCACTCTGACAGAGCTTCGCAACTTTCTAGGCCTTGCCAACTTCTACCGCAGGTTTGTGTTGGGATTTTCTCATATCACTTGGCCCTTGAGTCAAGTTACCAAGGGAGGAGTGAAAGAAAAATTCTTTTGGTCCAAATCTCAATAGTAGGCATTCACAAAGTTGAAAGATAGCCTCTGCTTGACACTAGTTCTTGCATTACCAGAATTGCAACAACCATTTGAGGTTGAGACAGATGCCTCTAACTATGCTATTGGGGCAGTCCTTACTCAACACGGGCATCCAGTGGCATATCACAGTGAGACACTTTCAGACACAGTCCAAAAGTATCCCACTTATGAGAAAGAGATGTATTCCATTGTGCAGGCCTACTGAAAATGGAAGCATTACATTTTAGGCAAGGAAACAGTCATCCACATAGACCACCGACCCCTGTAGTTCATACAAACCCAAGAGAAACTGCAGAATGATCGCCATCAAAAGTGGTCCACATATCTGCAACAATTCCATTTGAATATCAAGTATGAGAAGGACAACACCAATAACGTTGCAGATTGCCTCAGTCGACCACTGATCATGGCATTAACCACCATGCTCAACTCATGTGAGCACAATACTTCTGATTGGCCACTGCTCAACAAAAGCGACTTGGAATTCGGCCACACATACTAGACACTCTTGGAGGGTTAGCATGTTCTAGATTTTCACCTCCGGGATGATCTATTATGCCACCTGGGTCACCTTTGTTGACACCTAATCCTTAGTGATTGGGGAACTGAATGTGAACAGTCATCGAGAAGATGAACTGAACAATCACATTCATGTATATATTAGATAGCTCGCTAAATGAATAAACGCATTAGTTTTCTGGAGTTACTCCTGGCCTGACATGGTATCAGAGCATAGGTCCCAGGTTCCTTTTTTAGGCGTCCCTTGTAACTCCTTTCCACTGCCTGCTCTCTGCTCCTCTCTGTTCCATTTCTGAAAGAACGCCTCCCTGCCTGAAGACTGCATACCTAATTTTTTGACATGGTAACAAGTACCTGACTCCTCTGCTAGCGCTGTCTGCTGTGGTACCTGACTCCTCTGCTGCTGCTGTCTGCTATGGTAATGCGTACCTGTGAAGCTGCTCTTCCTTGAAGATGGTAACTCGAACCTACAATCTCTGAATTCAAGCTATTATGCATAATCCTAACTTGGAAACCATCCACTGTTATTGATGGATGATAGTTTTGGAAGAGTGTTACTGTTTGCACTGCTTTTCCACTCTTAATGCCAAGAGGCTCCCGTAATGGCTCCCACCTCTACTCCCCTTGAAACAGGTCCGACCTATCCTCCCCTTGAAACTACTCTGACCTCCCTCCACTTCGCTGTGCGAGTGTGAGCGTGATGCGCACTGGGCATTTCAATTCGAACTATTGTAAAGATGAATAATGTCTTACTAGAACTATTGTAAAGATGAATAATGTCTTATTGGAACTATTGTGAAATCCAAACATAGCTTTACGTGCTGTACTGTACTTACAATAGAGTGATCAGAAGTCTTCTGCGGCTGGTGCCGACGTTGAAGAAACAATCTATAGGCCAATAGTTAATTGACCTCAGGGTTTTCTGAAACTTAGAATTGCGATGCAAGGAGGTGAATACCGAGAAATTAGTGCCACTATTTACAGCCTGTGTTTTTTTGTTTGTTGTTGTCGTGACTCGTTATCATAAAACTATGTGTTATGATTCCATCCGAGCTGCTGTATTATGATCCAGAGCACTGTGAACCTACTATTTTTTGAATTTTGCGACCTAAATATTGTGGCTTAATTCGGTCAGGGTTAGGTTTACTACGACTGGCCCAAGATTGATTCTGACAATATTCATGGATTATCAAGAATATTTGCAATGAATAAATCTTTATCGCCAGAGGGCATGGATATATGTAAAGTGTCAGGAAAGACAAATATATTATCTAACCTATGAAGAGGCTTCTGTCTCTCAGCGTCGTGAAATAGAGAAGGATCAGCACTTTTTGAAGGAGTTAATTGGACCAGTTTTGCTGTGGTACAGTGCAGTGAGTTTCTTGAACATCTCCCAATACCTAATAGCGACTTAGTGAATTATAAATTGAATTCCAACAATATTCATTCTGATAGTTGTTGAATACTGTCGAGAGTTGCTGAATATATGTATTCATTTCAATGATCAATAATGGCGTAGCAGAATTTTGAATGATTTTGAATATATTTCCATATCAAAATCATTTTTTTTAAGCAACGGAAGTTTTTTTTAAGAGCAATTTTTTTTTCTCGACATCAGAAGTATTAATATATCAGCAAAAGTTTTTTTATATCAGCAGAAGTAACTTTTTACAGAATGCATTCAATCATCTCTATGATAGGAATAGTTCTCATTGGCAAGGAGAACTATCCTGACTGGTCCCGGATGGTACAACACACCCTCATTTTCAATGAGCTGTGGAAAGGAGTGTGTGTCGGAGAAGCAGACAATGACCCAGAAAAGCCTACATCAGACAAAGAGCTTGCCATCTGGGAAAACAAGAACAGCAAAGCGTATGCATTAATCGCAGCCTCTGTAAATAAGGAGGTGAGTCGTCACATTTCAACATGTTCAACTGCCTTTGAAGCTTTACAAAAGCTGAAAGAGCTCTATGACTCACATTCTCCACTTGAAGTCGTCCAACTTATGATTAAACTCTTCACTCTTGAACTGCAAAATAATGATCCTCTTGCTCTTGCATCTGAAATAAAATCTATAGTGCATGATATCAATTCCACTAAAGTTCAGCTAGATATATCTCTTATTGCTTTTCTCAAGGCACTATATCCTACATACTCCAATTATCTTAAGTCTTTGCAAGCAAATGGAAATCTCAAGGATATAACCTTTGACTCTCTTGTGAAAAAGTTTGCTGAAAGGGAAAAAGCCTTTGGAAAGAAGACAGTCCCTGAATCCTCTGAAGAGACTGTATGCATGGCTAATAAAGAAAAATATCCTGCTCAAGATTCTACAAGAGGAAGAGGTGGACGAAGAGGAAGAGGAAGATACTTCAGAGGCAGGCGGGGCAGACATTCTCAAGGAGAAAAGGCATATTTACATTGTATTCGCTGCAAAAGAAATGGATCACATGATGCCTCTACATGCAAGCTACCATGGGACAAAATTGAGCAGAGAAGAAACCAACAGAAAGGTAAAACTGATGATACAGACAAAGGTAAAGCACCTGAATCTGCTCACTATATTGAAGCACAATGTAACATTGGAGTAAATGAAGATTTGTTTAACACTTCACTTGCTTCCTGGAAAAATGACTGGCTTCTTGATTCAGGAGCAACCTGTCACATGACTCATAGAAAAGACTTTTTTGAATATTTCACTGACAATGTTGATGGAGTAGTTTACTTTGTAGATCAGTCAAAAATCAAGCCATCAGGGCTTGGCACAATCAGGCTTAAACTGCCTGGTCTCTCAAACTTTCTTCTTGATCATGTTTTATATCTCCCACAGCTCAAGAGAAACTTGTTGTCCTTGGTCCACATCCACCAGCAAGGTCACTCCATTCATATGTTTGATGGCAAGATTGAGGTGAGAAAATCATCTGATCACTCACTTGTCATGAGGGGAATAGAAGAAGAAAGAATTCTCAAACTGCAAGGAACATCTACTCATAAACAACATTTCTCATATATTTCTCATCGTGAAGAAGGTACACTTCCATCAAGTTTATTATGGCATGCTAGATTTGGACATTTAAACTATGACAGTCTCCATTTA
>APFE030726058.1:0-10118 GCA_000404065.3 Pinus taeda | reverse complement strand
TGAACATCCTGTAGAAATTCCTGAACATCCTGTAGAACCCCTGCAGACTTCTTGTAGAAGCTCACAAATGAGGTTTCTTGATAGCCAAACTTTGTGAAACTATCTGGAAGGGTGTTAGGGACTCCTTAGACCCTCTCTGAACCTTCCCAACCTTTTCCAAGAATTTCTCCTCCTTGATCCACCCCTGCACATTAAAGAACAATGAAAGCATATGCATGATGAAACTGACAACTTAATCAAAAATACAAAAAGATGTTTTCTTAGGACAAAGGTAGTCTAGGCACATGTATTTTACCTTCATAGAAGTAATGACATCTATTTCAGTAGTTAGCATTCTCATCTTTGCATTAGTAGGACTAGCTGGTAGAATTAGGGTTTGCTAGGGTTTGCGCTTTCCTTCAGTTTTTCAATCTCTTTTCGCAAGTAGATTAGCTTCCTTTGAGTTAGCTTTCATCCATCAGTTAAAAATCTTCTTCTAAGGGCTCATAGAAGTTGGCTTAAGCTCCTAGCGGACTTGTGCCAGCTAACCAAGTGACAACTGTGGCAAGAGCTAGTACTTGTGCATACAACACCGTCGCTTCCAAGTTTGTTACGAACTACCGGGTTGATAAAATTAAAGAAGGGAGTCCCAAGAGTTGCAGTATTATTGCTGCAATACTGGGGCCCACCACAAACCAGTGAACTTTACACCACATAGTTCCTTAATAGAACACCGTCTCACCGTCTATTGTACACGCAGCGGGAAACATAATAATTAGTTTTAAAGGAAAATAATGTTATACCATATTTGATCATTATATGTCTTGGTAGTTGATTTTTATAATTTGCATAGACACTTCCTAGGATTATTTCACATTTGACTACATGTTATATTCCATCAACTAGCAGTTGATTGCATATTGTAATCCAACAACTAGTAGTTGAGCACAAGTCCACTCTCAACAATTGATAACCTTTAGTAAACTACATCAAAAAATATCAAAGTGCTTTGGAGGGATAATGAGACAATGCGTTATGTTTGACCTCATGGTTTAAGACCAAGAACCTTAATTAGCAAAGTAATAATAACAAAAGTTATGTGATGTTTGTAAAGAAATAAGATAATATGCACTAATGCAGTGAAACAAAGATATTTTAAGTGTTATTCCTTGGCCCAATGTAAAGCTCGAAAGATAGATTCTATTTGTGTTGTATTTATGACCATATAATAGAGCATTCCATGAAAACAAGACCAAAAGATATAAGATATGGGGATCAATAATTTATTGCACATACTAGTACTAATATAAAGATATAAATAAGTGTTGCAACTATGAAAGTTGTGCAATAATTTTGTATGGTCACATATATGTAAAAAGATAGTTGCAAGGTTAAACAAACTAATAAATTAGGAATAAAAGAACTCAATTATGATTTGTTGTCGCTAATTTAAATATAATTTTATTTGTGAAAATATGGGAGATTTGTTTTCAAAGAAAAATGCATAACTTTTCATTACCAAAATGTACAAAAATTTACATAAAGTAGATGCCCCCTAGGGCATTTCAATAAATTGTTCTGTAATATCACCAAAAAATAAAGCAGGAAACCATATAAGAGTTCAACCCATATGTCAAAAATGATAACAATCCTTGATACATCTCAAAACTAATTGTGGCCATAGTCTATGTTGTATATGTTTGACATAATATCTCAATAAAGTTCTAAATATGAAGCTGAGATAAAGTGCAAAAATTGATATCATGTACATATATAAAGGTGTTGTTGTAGATCATAAGATTAATTTGCAATAAAATATGGGTGCATATATTCCTGTATCCTGCCATTTTCTTGTTCTAAAACCTGTCAGGAGCCCAAATTTTATCTAGAACCCTCCTTAGTCAGGATATTCACATCAATATTACGCTCCTTGTAAATATGACAACAAGATACACTGCTAAAAATCTAATTGAGCTGTAAAATCTCTTCAAGTATAGGAATAACTGCGTGGTTGAAAATATGGGAGAATTGTCATAGTAGTGGACTGATTTAGTGCAAGTACTTGGCTAGATTTTATATTTCATATATGACACACAAGAATGTGTGTGTGTGTGTGTGTGTGTGTTGTTTAGCATTTTAAGGGTTATTATACTGATTTCTAAGTTTTTATCTTTCCCTCCCCCAACTCATGTTATATTTGCTGGAATTCCTACTGAATTGGAAAACATATTTGAAAATTTGAATATATGTTAACTTATTTTGAATTGAATGATTTAATGGCTTCGAAGAAAGGTGCTTGTTTTCTTGAGGGTAGGTGTTATGTTCTAAGTTGATATGGTAAATCTTGTGCAAAAAGAATAAGGATAAGTAATTTGTTCCAATGAGTTATTCTCTTGCCCCATTTTTTTCATATTTCAAGAATTTACTTCATCAAGTAGGGAAAATGTGTTTCTTTAGTTTTTCCTACCTTTAATTCTGTTAGCAAAAAGCCACAACCCATTTGTTGTGAATCTTTTTCCAACACAAAGGTGAGAGTTTTTTGTTCTATGTTGAGTATAGTTTAGCAATTAAACTTATTTTGGAAGCCATTGCATTGGGTATACAACATGAGATTGTCCGTATTCATAGTTAACAGTGTCACAATTAAATAACTTTTAATGCCTAAGTGATCTTATACTTCTCCTAACGTATCTATGGGTGAGATTCTTATAACACAATTTTGAATCAATTACTTATACACATATTCCTAAGAAATTTCACAAATTTTCTTATTCATAGCAATGTCATTTTGAATTGGCATATGTTGCATTAATTAAATGCATTGGAATGAATGCAAATATTTAAGGAAATTTTTATCATAAATTTGCATTATTAGATAGACAACAAAAAAGAGCATATGAATATATACTAAAAACATTTTTATGTCATGAAAAAATAGGTAACTACTCTTAAAAAATAAATCATTAGCCTATGGTGATACAAATGTTGGTATATATGCTACTAGTAAAAAAAGCGGGGTGAAAAGAACTCATCCTTTGATCCTAAATCTACCTCAATCTCATAGTAGTCAATGACAGTGGTTACCAACCATCATAGAATGTGGACCCATCATTTTATAACTCTTATGACATGCCCTTGCAAGTCTAGTAGAACCTTGATCACTCACATGGGGGAAATTACTTAGGTCAATCCCTCTAGCTTCCACTAGAGGTTTGTAAGTGTGTAATCACCTAGGGTGGCCACATAGGCTGATCCTCCTTCTCAACCTCACATACTAGGTAGTGTCAATTTTGGGGAAACCCAAAAGAACATACTACTCTTGCATCTTCATCACTATAATTATTTTGTTAGACATTACCTTATAAAAAAAATTCTTATATATCTCTAAAAATCGAAAAATTACATGGATTAAAAATTGTAAAAATTAAATGATACTAAGCAAGATTTTAAAAAATCTTTCTAAAGGGCCCCATTGCATAAAATTTCCCTAAATCTTAAAATGCAATTGTCACAATGTCTGCAAGAAATTAAATAAAATTCATGCATTGCAACTATTTATGCATCACAACTATTTAACACGCTAATCAAATACCATTGGGTCAAGATAAAATACCCCATAATACATTAGAGCATGTGAGGTCAAAGTGGGTTGTGAAGGATCCAAAAGCACTAGTTAGGGTTGACATTATAGGTTTCAAGCTTAGGTTGACAAAGTCATCAATACATAAATAATTTATTTTCTTCTCCATCATAACATGACAATATATATTGATATAATTAGTAATGGAATGGACAAAACCACTTCCTCCCTCTCATAACTATTGATAGTTGTTGTCAAGGCAATTTGGTAAGAAAGTAGATATCATTTGACCTTAATGTGTAATAATTTTTCCTCAATGATGAAATCCTTGCAATCAACGTCCCATAGTTATATTATCTTTTGTAGGAGACTTACATGGCTAATCATCTTCACACATTTGAAGAATTTAAGGAGACCCCAATTCCTCAATGCGTTTATGGTTTCTTGGTTAAGTAAGACCACAAATTGTATAACCTCATGCTCTCTATGTCACCATATGTATTGAGAGACAAGTCAACATTATATTTTGTTCATGGCTATGATCTATCTAAATTGATATAGATTCACAGTTTATTAGTCATAGTCATACAATTTTTTCATGGATCCATAATATAATTTGATTTTGCTTCCATACTTATTTTACCTTTTAGCATGGATATGCCAACCTAAAGGAGCAGAGTACATGATATGATGGTTTGTGTTGTAGATGATTTTTTGATCCTTAGCACTCAAAATTTCTCTCTTTATCATGCTATTGACGGTGCTGGAAATTAGACCTCACACCATTTGGTGTAGGAGTCCCATCTGGTATAAAGGCCCAATTTCCACATCATTAAAGATTTGCCTACCTTGGCTCTAGTTGTTAGCACAAGAGAGTGATGCAATGGTGTCTTCGAAAAAGCAAGGGAGGTGTGCCTGGTGAGTGTGGAGTTGCAACTATGTCGAGGTTCTTCTATTGCAAAGGGGGGAGGAAAGTGAGCCTCTAAGTGAGAGGTAATAGTACCACCCAGGAAGAGACACACATGAACCAAGAGACTCCATCTAACATCAAGCAGAATAGTCCAAAATGGATGCGATAGTCGTTAATCAAGAAATAAGGAAATATCTGTCTAATATCCCGCATAATAGTCCACAAGGATGGGACAACAATAACAACAATAACAACCATTACAACACATTCTCAATAAGATAAGCACTAAAATAACCAAAATAGTTCAACTATATTAGTACATGTGAAAGCAAACATGAAATAAAAATGTCCACAGAATATTCTTACAAACATTCATAGTCCATGCATGAAGAACATGTTGGCCTTAAAAGGCTTCTGTTATTAAGAAAAAGTTCTAAGACACATGTTTACAATGTACATCATTAGCCCCAATAGTGGGACATTGGAGCCACTCCTTGCTCCTCGAAGATTTAGCTGATCTCTCTCTAATGCCTTGTGGGAGGAGCTAAGGTGAAAAGTCCTTTTCTCATACAATGAGGGGGTATATATAAACAAGGGGTGATTCTTCCCCTTTGTGAATCTTTGACTACCCTCATGTCTATTCAACTTCCTATGACTTTTCAACTTACATGACTCTCCATATTCATGTGTGTCCTTTGGACTTCCACTTCCCTATACGTTTGAATATAATATAAATGGTCCACAATGATTATGTGGCATATGAAAGCTCATGGAAAGGCATAATATGACACTATTGATGTAAACTACTTGGATGTTATGGTAGTGTCATGCCACTACTGCTGCTATGAGTGATGTCTTCTTAAGAATACTCTTATCTTCCACCTCCTCATGGCTTGGTGATAAGGGTATTCAACAATCTCAAGTCATGGGTTGTGGTCGTGAGTTGGTGTCCCTTTGCTTTGCCTTAATAGATCAACTTGCATTCTTAGCTACAAGAATTTCCTTTGCATGTCTTCTTCCTTCATCTCCTTCTTCATAATCTTGCCAAGTTCCTGTATCTACAATTCCCGAAAACCTCCTAGCCTAAGATGGTGCATTCAACTTCAAATAGTGAGCCAAAATTGAGTTCCAGGGTAGAGAGGGAGTCTTAGTGACTGCACATTGTGCAGTATCAGCAGCCAGGGTTGAGACTTGAGTCTTGGAATTGCATAATGTCATTTAAGGCTGGGTTGAGAGGCTGTCTTTTGCGCAGTTTTGGAGATGAGTGAGTATGGATGAAGGAGGGGCCACTGTGGAATATTTCTATGCAGTTATGGAGAGGAAGGTTAACTGAATTCTATGTAATTCTGGGAGATGATGGGTCAGGGTGAGGGGAGGACCACTGAAGACAGCTTCTACGCAGTTCTGGAAGGGAAGGCTAATTGAAAAGGTTGCACAATTTTGAAAGGGAAGGCTAGTATTGGGCTCAAGAATTGCACAATGTAGCATTTATGGGGGACAAGAAATATGCATTGTGCAGTTACAGGGTTTAAGGTCACAAATTGCTGACTGTAATTGCATAATGCATAGTCTAGGTAGGCTAGGTGAAGCCAAGTTGAAGGGTCGGGGAGATTCTTCGGAAAAGGCTAAGCGTTGGACCAATGATACTCACAGGTGAAGTGATGAATATTTGACTGTGTCCTAACACTTCAAATACTTGAAGACTCAACAACATTGATCACCCATGACACATGAACAACAATTTTGCTTGCCTCTGACCGCCTCATGACCAACTACGACAAGTGCAACACCTAAGATAGACTTCATGATGACCGTGATGACACTTGTACGACAATGCTCAAAACTTTGTGAATGAGTGTGATATGTGTTTAAATGGTTAGGAAAACTAATAAACACAAAGATGAGCCCTTGGAACCACTAGAATGACCTTATGAATAAAGTGAAACAACCAACATGCAAAAATACGACATCTTGCCTATCTTGTGAAAGGAATTGAAACACTTAGTGGAAACACATGGAATGAATTTCAGAGTTTGCGACCATAAATGTCATTAAAGGCATAATGATATGATGATGGTAAGCTATCCTTCATAACACACTAAGTGGTTCATTTCAACTTCATGAAAGACGTGCTTTGTTTTTCGTACCTACCCTCCAAAGGGTTGTGAATCAGATGGAGTCTTTATGCGGTCTTGATCTCTGATCTTATATCATACCCTAGGGTTCCTTGGTTTTCTTATCTGATAATTATATTTTCTACTAACCTCCTTAAGTGTCATCTAGCATGTCCTCCTTATTCATCTCCTTCTTCACCATCTCGCCATAGTGTAAGAGAGTACCTACATCCACAACTCACTCATGACGAGACGACATCAGTCTGAAAACCCCTAGCCTAAGATAAATCACTTGAATTCATGAATTGGGATGGCGCTGAGTGACAAGTCATGGGAGAGGATGGGGCTGAGTGAAAAGTCATGGGAGATGGCCCAATGAATGCACAATTGCACAATTCAAGCAGCCAAGGGTTAAGCTTGATCATTGAGACCGCGCAATGCGCAGTGATGGACCTCTAAATTAGACATAAATTAAGGCTCATACCTCTAAATTAAACAATAATTTAAGGCCTATGACCATCCTTTAGCACATTAAACCTCTCTTTTTGCATTAGATAATTTATTTCTAACTTTAATATATTCATTAGGAAGGTTTATGAATAATTGGATATTTGTACCTAATATTATTTATTTTTGTGGAATATAATGAGAATATTGGTCATATTATGAAGATTTGGAGGAGATAATTTAGGGACTTGTTCCATAATACAGGAGGATCAATAATAAATAATAAATCAACAAGATATTATGGAATTATGGCACAGATTGTGGAACTCCAATGATTGAGAAAATCTAGGAATGTGTTCCCTGCCATTTAATACAGATTCCTAGTATTGGGGACCAAATCCACTAATCAAGAGATTTTGGTGGGGAAAGCTTCCTCCATTCATGGGGAATGATTCTTTATCATTTTGTATAAGTACCAAGCCTAATTTTCCTCTAGGGAGAGATTTTCATTAGTGCTCTTATGGAGAGAACTTGTATTTTTGCAGCTCCATTTATTTTCTTGCAGGGATGTAATTATATTGATGAAAATAATGAAGATTGGTGTCATGTTTAGATTCTAAATTTTGTTCTCCTCGATAGGTCTCTAAGTTTCCTTGGGCTTGGCCATCACAGAAGCCTCAGAGCCCTTTTGTATCATTTTATTTCCTTCTTTTCACTTCTTATTCACATGCATCTCTTGTTTCTATTTCTTTCTATTTCTGCATTTACTATTAATGATTTCTTGGTGTAGGATTGAGTTAAATGGTTGATATAAGTTATTTTGTAGGATAAAAAGTAATATTTCATCCTTGTAAAATCTTTGGAAGTTCATAGTAATCATTGAGCTGCTTGGATTAGTCTTCTTATTCCCAAATCTACATTTATGGAACTCCTTTGT
The DNA here is from genome assembly GCA_000404065.3 of Pinus taeda. Classification (NCBI taxonomy): domain Eukaryota; kingdom Viridiplantae; phylum Streptophyta; class Pinopsida; order Pinales; family Pinaceae; genus Pinus; species Pinus taeda. Next base: position 2,151 of record APFE030726058.1, on the reverse strand, counting down.
GGCAAAGAACAATAAATTTATGCTATTTTTTAGAGCATGCTAACAAGCTTTAATTGAGTTGGTTCCACTAGCATTAGATCACATAAAAATTCTAGTTCATAAAAAAGATTACCCCATTGCATTTGCATTTGATTAGGTTAGGCATTTTTTAGATTTACTAGCTCACTGTTCTCAAATTTCTAGATTTTCGACTAGTAATGTTTTTCTATTTTTTAGCATGGGTTAACATAGGTATTTTTGAGTGATTCCAATTGGAATGGGGACCTAAGATATCCTAGTTAATAAAAAAATTTGTTCCATCCATTTTAGATTTGATTTTCTTGGTCATTTGATGAATTATAATTTTGTATAGTAAATTTGTAACATCCTGTAGTAAATCAAGGGATGCTGTAGGAAATCACTGTAGCATCTTGTAGGAAATCACTGTAGAATCCTGTAGGAAAGCCTGTTTTGAGCCCAAATTGAGAAAAATCATCGTTGAAGCTGGGATTAGGCTTCTACTTGACCTCCATGCCATCAAGACCATTTTAACCCTCTTGCTCCACACTTGTCTCCCTTGCCAAAGATCAAGGAAAGATTAGCATTTGCATTCATAAAGCAAAAAGATTTTAAAAATAAGTTCTTTTATATTTACACATGCACACAACAGTTAGTACTCTCTAGATTAGATTTCATGCTTCGTTAGTTTAAATCATCACATGTGATAAATAGGGTTAAGCTAGGTTTCTTTTACATTTAGTTCATGATCTTTATGCAATTAGAATATGTTTCTTTCCTTGTACTTTCTTTCTCGCAATAGGTTACGTTTCCATTTCGAACATTTCATTTTCTGCAATTAGTTTAGGATTTGACTTTACTACATGCACTCCATTACATCAAGACAACAAAGGAAGGACACATTATATGCTGCACATATAGTGCAGATACCTCTTAAGTTTGTACGAACCCCAGGTTGATAATTAAAGTCAGTAGCCTTGGGAGTTGTAGCATTCTCGTTGCAATACCGAGGCTCATCACTTTTTGGTGCCGTTGCTGGGGAGGTGTCAAAGTATGCATTGTTTTCTTCCCTAGTTGATTAATTTCTTTTCACTTTTTGCAAAAACAAAATATTTGCATTATGTATATTTAATTTCAAAAGTAGGAAACTGCATTGCATTATAGTTTTCATTCAATCATAAAAACAAAAAAAAAATTCCTCCAACACCAACCCACCCCCCCATTTCCTCACGTGGTGCAATAAGAGCCACATCAACATTCACTTTTGTAGGTAGAAGAAGAAGATGGCAAAGAATGTAGAAGAAATGGATGGAGATGATGACAATGAGGAAGATATTCTTGGATTCTCCATTCAAGATCCTAATGTCAACGTGCATATGAAGAAAATCCCTCCATCTTTTCTTCCAAAATTTCATGGTCTAAGGTTAGAGGATTTGGAAACCATTCTCTTTGAATTTGAAATTGTTTGTAGATCTTATGGTTACTTATTAAAAACTCAAAAATTGAGCTCTTAAATTGTTCATGAGTTTAGGTATTAATTCAATAAGATTATGGAATGATATGAAAAATATACTTATAGAAAAATATAAAGATCATGATCTTAAAGAAGAAATCTTTAGAATGAATCAAAGAGAAGATGAGAGTCTAGAGGATCTAATAGAGAGGTTCATGTAGAATGTTAAGAGGGGAATACTGCATCATTTAGGATTTGACACACTAAAAACCCTCTTACTTAGAACAATTAGGGATGAGTGGATTGATATTCTTGAACTCATGAGTAGAGGTGATGTATATCAATTATCATTTGATGAAATTTGTGAAACATGAAAACATATATCAAGAGGAAAGGCAAGAGTAAGTCAATCAACATCAAGATCGGTAAGTCAAGCTAAACTTCGAAATGACTTTAAAACAAAAATTCTTAGCAATCTAACCGAACAAGTAGAAATGTTAAGAATATAAAATAAGCAAAAAGAAGTTGTTGGTGTTATCCATGCAAAATCACATGATGTTAAATGTTTCTCCTCATTACCAAGGTTGAAGGAAGTTCACCAAGAGGACAATGGAGCAATTCAATTGCCAATGCAACAATGTGCTGTAGCTCTAAGAGGACCATGGCATCCTATTCATCCTGATATGATGCAAGAGCCTAAT
>APFE030726057.1:0-11631 GCA_000404065.3 Pinus taeda | reverse complement strand
TGATTTCACCAAAAATTCTCTAAAAAAAACCAATATTATTAAAATCTTAAAGTAATAAAACCTAAAAGTAAGTAAATTTAGCTAAGAAAATTACTAACATCATTTAATATGGTATTAATGTTGTTTTTAGTAATATTATTTTTACACTCCCGGATCCGGGTGGTAGGCATGCTCGCACGGTTCTCCATGCAAACATTTAACGCCCTGTACCACCAGCTGCAAGGCAACGTGGCTTCCCGGGAGGTTAAAACATGTGAGAGCAAGTATGTCATTAAGTTCAGATCGGGAATGGGATCGGCATTAATGCTCGACGTCGTTCGATGCAACATTCTCTGGGTTATAACTATGGTGGTCCATGGCTTTCTCACCCTGTTCTGTGCTCTGAGACGCGACTTTTCGGTTGGGCGGACGGCAGCAGAGATTGATGGCATAATTCAGGGGCACAACCGCAAGCCCATAGACAATTTTCCTAAGGGTAATCCTCTTCCTGTTCTGCATTTCTACACTTTGTTTATGTTGGCTATCTTCGTGGATGTCCTGGTCGTTAATGTGGAGCTGTTGGTCGAAATCTTGGTTTGGTTAGTTGGTAGCCTGGTTAAGCATACCTTTGGCCATAATTGTCCTGTTTCTGCTGGTCATATTGTGCATAATCCCTCACCCAACTCCCTTTGTTCTGGCATAATGGTTCGCTTTGGTAAACGCCATTGCTCTGAGGGCCGCCGAGACACCCGTTTGCATTCTCTCGCTGGTTTTGCCCTGGAAACAGCGGCGGAACCGCTGAGTCCCTCTCCCGCTCAAGATGCTGAGCCGTTTGCTAGCTTTGGTAGGAAGCCCAAACCTAACAGTGCTTTTCAAACTACGCACTTTAAATTCCAGAGTAACCTGCACAGACCTCTGGTCACGGCTCACATCGCTCTCATCCTCTCAGAGGAGGAAAATCTTGTCACCCCCTTGACCTGCATCGCCCCTGAGCCCTCTCCTGGTAGTGACAACTCCACGGACCGCGACAGCAAGGATAATTGGGCTAAAGAAAAGGCTGAACAGGTGGCTCTTCTCAGAAATCTCCCTCCTCTGGACGACACTGTGCCTTTGGCTGAAGATAAAGTTCATGGTGACGCGGAACAGGCCATCACCATCCCTGACAGCGATCTCAGTGGCAATGAAGGTCTCAAGGATGGCAATACGGCCCGAGACGAGAAGGATATTAATGAATCGGCACAAGAGAAATAGTATTTCCTGGGACAGTCTCTCTTGTTTTTGTTCAGATCTCAGAACTTTGGTTAACTCTTTTATGTATCTGTCTTACTGGTCTGTAGCTCCTAGATGGGATTTTTCTCACTCTGTGTTCGCGGCGCTGCATGATTTTTTGGGTTTTTTGACAAACTCAGTTTCTCTCCTAGCCGATGTATGGTCTTCTCTATGTATGCTTCTGGTTTCAGGGACTCTGTAATGGCTTGCCCCAGCTTGTCTGTAATGGGGCAGCACTGTTTTGTCGAGTGCAGAAATGCCTCGCTCATATGTAAAAATATTTTATGTTTCAGTTAATAGAAGTTAGTATTTGCAGAGAAAAAAAAATATTATTTTTAATTTAATTGGAATGTTGTTATTATTATTAGTTATATTATTAATGATATTATTTAATAATGATGTATTTAGTATAACCCTAAATTTATTATGAAACTTAAATTTATAAAAAAATTAACATTATAAAATGTAAATTTATAAAACTAGTAATATTGCTTTTCAAGTCACACCAAATGAAACAAGCCATACCAAATTTTAGCACCACGTGTCATAAAGAATTTTTTAATAAATTACAAGGATAACCATGTTCCACAAATGATTTTTTAATAAATTAAATGGACAAAGAGACTTACTATTGACAGAACTTTTCATATTGTCCATTGCTTCACGTATTAGACGAAGAATATTTGTTTGGCTTGCAATCTCAACCATTCATTTTATTGACAATATAAAATCCATAAGCCCAATTCCAATATAGACCACGACGTAATAGCCTAGGCATTTACCTATAGTTGTAGATCGTAAAACTCCGATGTGTGCTTAAATATTTGCATATTACCACATTTTATGGCCATGTTCCAAAAAATTTGTTTCAAAACATAACCAAAAATTAGCAAATGGATACTTCAAGTTCACATGACATTGTCTAATTGATGCATATATAACTAGAGTCCCTCATCTTGTCCTTGAAAAAAATAGTGTAGAATATACTCCTCGGATGTTGCTATAGACCTTTTTTGGATAGTTCATCAACAACAGTGCTATGCTCACGATATTGGTGGCAGAAAGTCAAATCTAGAAAACCTGAATCTCTTTGATACTATGCAACTAGTTTATGGGCTTGTGGTGTTCAAAAGTTGTATGACCTTGAACCCAATCTATGGTCACCTTTGAATCTCTGAATACCACCAAATTGTTGATGGAGAGCCATTTTGCGCAAGATAGTACTCCCCAAAGAGTAATGACCTTTTGCACAAATGTTAGTACCTTGACTGTAATTCTACATAAAATGAAATAAAGTTCTGGATTGATAAAATTTTATACCTCGCACACACATTTCCCTCTATTGGTCACCCCATCAAAAAAGTCGACAAGGGATCCCATATGTTAATGAGGTGAATACTTCTCTTGTGCTTCTGATTAGCCATTGGGCCACACTCATTGAAGTATGCATCAATGGAATAAAAACACTGCTAAATATCCCAACTTGATCCCTCGAAAATACATGCATTCTTATAGCACCAAATTCCCTGAAAAATGAATAAAGGGAACACCATTCTGTAACACCCTCCTCCCACATCTACCCAAGTAACAGGGCAACCGGTGTAAACATGTGATGAAAAGTTACTATGATATGACTCGACCTCCTAAGTCACCATAAGGAAGTGGAAGCAATGGAAACACACCATACAGACCTTCCACATCAGCAACAAGACCATCAGGAACCTTCCCAAACTCTCATGTAACCAACCCCTGAGTCCCACTATGTTTCTTGACCAATTAACCCCTCGACTCTCCCATGATATGGGCATGCCAATGTCCAAAGGGATCTGGATGCTCACATAACATGGCAGGCCAGTGTTCAGGGACTAATTTTCGTAATGTTGTGCCAACGTCCCGAGGATTTGACCCACTTTTTTAGGCTCAGAGCCGAGATCATTGCCTATAACTCAATGACACCTCTAGAATCCGTGATTTACATAATAACAAGTCTTACAAATCAAAAACTAACTCTAGGAATAGGCTTGACCATCCCCAACCGGGACTGACATTCTATCAAACACTTGGCATCAATGCAATCTACAGGAAACGAATACAAGACAGAGCATAAATGACTGATAAATCATATGATACTTGACAAGAAGGATCACCACCCTCTTCCCTTAAATGTTTTGACACCAATTATTAGGTCTTGCATCCATTATCCTTTCAGTTACAAGTAAATAGATGAAATAACCATGGAAATAACTAGTCATATAGCCATGCTTATAACCAGCATTAAACCATGAAAATTACATTACAGTGAGATAATAACCATTAAATCCACATATGAATAAGTACAAAAGCAAGAGAACTTAGTTCTTATTAAACATAAACAAATCCGACTAGGTTCAGGACTTCAACGTACCACCTGACCGTAGACATGGTTGAACCAAATCTTTCTTTCAGGTCAGTCACCCGCGTGCCATATTCCAAGCATGAATCTGGGATCTCATGGATAAACCAATCCAAAAACAACCAAGGGAATCTAGAGGTTAAACCACCTCCACCCTCACCAAACCGTAATCTCACCAAAACCAACACCGAGATCACAAAACCAAACTGAGCTAGGAATGAGACTGAACTCTATCACTATCCTTGAGGAATTTTCCATCTCATTGTCTGTTAGGCTTTACCGCAATCCACACCAGATAACCACGAACAATCCCTACTCCAATAAGTACATTTGCAAACATCTTATAGAAAATTAGAAAAATAGTGTTTACAAAGGAACCTTGAGAAAGTTATTAGCTATCAAATTCGCTTTATATAACCCTTGAGAAAGGTGTTTTCTAGTAAGTTCACTTTCTAGTAATTCATAGTTGATGCTAATAGTCCTCATTCAATATGGTTACACTTGTTTTTTTAAGCTTCTACATTCTTGTTGAGGTAGTTGCTTCATCACAAATTCCATTTTAATTTTACATGTAGGTGCATGCCTTCATATATAATATTTATCAACAAAAAATTGACCCAAGTTTTTAAAGCCTACCTTGATAGTATATTTTACCAAAAAACACAAGCTCTATGTTCACCAATCTTATTGTCATGAAATATATAGAATATGAAAAGATTGCATTGTGCACAAACTCGTTTGCGAAAGAAATGTTGTCACAAAGTTATTTAGTGCATTAATACATGGCATTGATGACAAAAAGTAGATCAATGTATAAGATAGATGAAGATAGCATTATGCAAAACTCATTTTCCCAAAGAAACATTGTCCCAAAGTTTTATTGAAATATTATTAATCCAACACTAATAATAATAATAGGTTGTTGCATGAAAGATTTCACAAAAACAAAATCCAAAATTTGAAAATATTACATCCAAATTCCAATTAATGGTAGCTAATTCCTAGGAAATTTTCTTATTTGTAAGCATGCCAATAAAGAAAACAGTGTACATTTAAAATGAATAGCTCACGTTTAGATGTCAAATATTTTTAAATGTTTGGTGAAGCTCCTCTTGAGCTTGCACTTGAAAGAAGAGAATCTAGCAAGTTGTCTTTAAAATAAAAATTGGTCGTATTGCTCACAATCCAATTCAATGCTTCACACCAACCATTGTCAAAAGTATTGAACCTGGTGCTTCACACAATGGAATACATGTCATTCGAAGCCATAACCAACGAGTCGTCAACTTCCCAAATCTAGGTCAGTTGGTCAACAACATGAAGCAATGAAGATTACCTTGACCCAATAGCAAATATGAAGATTTAATGCTTCCAATTAGTGTGCCTACGCTGCCAACTAGGTTGCATTAGGCATAAAAACACAATGAACGAGTTAATGAATTACATCTAATATTGTGGATATGGAAAGACCTACAGGGCCTTAATAATTTCTAGGTGCATTTCATAATAAAAAAATACATGCAGTAGCACATAAATTGTATAAATCCATAGCTCCAAGGAAGGATGATCGCAAGTAAATATAGGGGTGAACTTACAAGGCTTGAGCACAAAATGAAATCGGATGAAGGGCCAATGGTTTCAACATGCAATAAGATCATGGGCCTTCAGAGCAACTAGAGCACCAACAAGAAACGAAATTTTCTAAATTAAGACAAACCTAACTTTCACAGGATAATGGTTTCTAAATGTGATGTACAAACACTAAATACTGAAGGTGAACATAGTGAAAGGACAATACTGAACAGTAAACAAAAATTGACAAGTACCAAAAAATACAAAACTATATCTAGCAGAAACAAAAGGCAGAAAGGGGCAATGTTGAACAGTGAATAGAAGCTGGCATTACAAGGTAATCATTGCTTGAGGTAAAATGAATAGTTATCAAGGGTCCAGGGGTTTAAGAAGCCCACCTGAGAGACACAAACAGAAAATTTTTGCCGAAATCAACATGGAAAGAGCATCTCAATTTCAGCATAGAAAATAAAGGCTAATGGGATTTGTAGTTACTAGTTACAATGAGATTCATCCAGTATTATCTAAACAAGTTGGGGAATTTGACTATTATGAAGAGCCTCATAATGTCCGTCAAGAGGGAAAATATGTTCCATTAAAGGTCTGGTCAACCAGCATGTTTGTTCTATATCAAGACACTGTCGGGAAATTTGTCATGACATGTACACACCATCATTTTAAGGAAAGGATCATTCTCACACGAAATTTGTGTCCTCGATCCTCTTGGTCTACCCTTATGACCTGTAATTTATTTTTTCTTAATAGAGTTGGAAGTATATCATTCACCTGACCTTGATTTGGTGTTGGCAATACTTGGTGTGCTTTAAATGTTACCTTGTTGCATGGCATCCTTTGTCTGTATGCATTTTCTATGGTTGAAGTGTAACAATTTTGCTTTTTATTTCTTTTCTTCTACTTAAATATTCATTCCTCCATGATAAGAGTCTGAGTGGCACATCAAAAAGAGTCTGAGTGGCACATTAAAGAGTACTTTTCTATGCACTGTTGAAATGTGTTTGAGATAAAAAATGCAGAGTGCATTTTTGTCTAGAGCTTGGAAGTAGCTCTAATTTATAATGCATAAGGTCACTGCCTTTTGATGTTTAACCTCCTTGTAACATTCATAGTCAGACTAAAGTTTAAACCACAAAAATATATTATAAGATTTCACCATAATTGGGCACTTCTCAATGATGCATATTTACTTTGATAAGCAACTTTAACTTACTATTAGAAGGGAGAAATGCTTTCTGGAGGCACTTCAACGCAAAACAGGTTAGTTTCATGTCTTAGGAACAATGATTCGAGTTGTATGATGACTTGAATCCCTCAAATGAAGATACCTCTTTGAGACATAATTCGAAGGTAAAACTAGAACTTTTAATTCTTATCTTGCTACATACATTTATATCATCAACCTAGCTTGATGTTGGACTGAACAATTAAATGCTTTTGCTCAATTTTGGAATATATCCACCATAATCACATTATTATTTTTGTTGGTGCAATTCTTGACTTTTGTCATTTTATGTTGCATTAGTTGCCCATAACATTGTACTATCCTCTCCTCTATAATGAATCTCTTTGTGGATCATATTAACTATGAGGGCCTAACATGCAACTTCTTCACTCATTGTGCTATCTATAGGTTTGGACTAAGTTGCAAATTTGATAATTTCATGGGACACTTAAATTAGATTATCTTTAGACTTAACAATTGAATCTGCTGGAGGAAATTGTCTAGAACAATCTTCTACATCAGAAGCTAGTCAACAACCTTCTGGTGTTGAAAATGTAGGAATAGATTCATAGTGTTCCACTTCAAGAACAAAAGTGGCCTTTTACTCTTTTGCAAAGTTGACAGAGTCTACTGGTTTAAATGCAATTGAGGTGCCTTATCCAGTCAACTAGGTGCATAAGCCAAGCTAACATGGCCTGTTCAGGATCCAGGGCATTGATTGACTAAGAAACAGGTAATTTGTTGTTGAGTTGTATACGAGGTTGCCATGAAATTGACGGACATTATGAAGCTATTTACAATGGTCGAATTCCACAACTCGTGTAGATAAGACTAGATGAATTTCATTGTAACCTTTATTAAAAACAATCTTGAACCATGGTATGTAAGTGTAGAGAACAAAACCATGAGTAGGCCCTCCATCAATTCACACCCATAACAGAGCTTCATAGTATTTATATCAACTCCGGCAAGTTCTATACTAGTAGGTGTTACCGATTCTATACTAGTACGTGCTATTACAGTAAGTTCATCTATTTTACCTAAATTAGAAATTGTGACTATTGCAAGCAAATGCTAACACTAATTTCCATAAAACAATTCCTCAAGACCACTTCAGACAGACCATTCAGCTAATGTAAACTACGGAAAAGGCAGATACATTGTATAGTATTTGAAAGCCCTAACAACCTTGCCATCACTAACAGCATATCAAATGAATCTGCAACTCACCGCTGTTATTATTTGCAAGGTACACTTTATCAATGTCAAATGACAACTCACTAACCATTTTAGCAAACCAATTCTAGATTATATATGTGACCACTGTCAATATTATTTACTTGAGGCACTACACCCGTTGCAAGTACACACCAACTACTAGGCCAAATCCATTTCAGATTGAACAACTAGTGCATTTAATAAAATGTATCACGCACTAAGCACTAAATCAGATGTGTTTTCATATTTAACACATAGTGCACTTTTATGGAAATTTCAATTTGATGATTCCATCAACACAACCACCAAGCCTGTTTCAGATTGCCTGCCTAGCCCAGGTGCATTTTTAGCAATGCCAGGTGCATCTCAGCAATATCGTCACATAGGCTGTTATTTATGGCTGAATATATCACAACATCAATATCAAACTTTTTTGAAGATGTCATGAAATATTCTAGTGGGCTTTTTCGAGTGTGCAGTCCTTGTATAAGATAAGATAATTATATTTATGTCCAACTAATGACCACAAAGTAGGTCAAAGAGACTGTTGAGTACAATGATGTCCATAAAATGCAGAAGAACCAAATTGGGCTTTTTCGAGTGTGCAGTCATTGCATAAGATAAGATAATTATATTTATGTCCAACTAATGACCACAAAGTAGGTCAAAGAGATTGTTGAGTACAGTGATGTCCATAAAATGCAGAAGAACCAAACGATCTTCTGTAAAAAAAAATACAATAGATGAATATAAAAAGTACAATGCAGGAACATAAAAGATACAATGTAATGTATGGAATGCCTTAACAGAGAAGATCCAGGGGCTAATGGGTCTGAGGATCAAACCCATCTCTCTCCTAACATGAAATGACTGAATAACACTGAAAAATAAGTCCACAAAATTTACTGGCCTAGTGGGAGGTGGGTGGGACTGTCCACTAACTCATGGATGCTCATAGTGCATCCATTATAGTGGCATGTGCAATCATATCATGGATAAGACGGGCCTCCATATTTCATCTGTTTGTATAATTTTATTGCCTCCTTCATATTACCCACTTTGCAGAGTCCATTCATCAATGCGGTGTATGTGACAACATCAGGGCTCTGACCTTGGCGTTGCATCTCATAAAAGATCTGTTGAGCTTCATCTATCTTATTATGCTGGCAAAGCCAATGTATTAATGTACGATACGTAACTAAGCTATGTTACCAGAAACGGGATGGTAGCAAGGGTTTCTGGAAAAAAATGCACAAGAAACAGAATTGGACAGAAAACACTGTTTTCTACGTCCGTTCTGGTCTTCATGGTCAACGCTCAAAATTTATCTTTCATTACCTGTTTGGGAGGTGGTTTGGGGGGTGTATTTTCAACATTGCACATTGAAGAATGTATAATGACAATCTGAGCAATTACACTAATATTCCTAGACAAGGAATCCACAATTCAATTGAAAGCACACCGTTTCATTGAAAATGTCGCTTCAATTGCCAATTTGGACCCAGGCTTATTTACAATTGTGATTTCTAGCATTTCTCATTAATTTTCCATTATTTCCCATTTTTCCGATGAAGCTATAGTTTTTATAACATAAATAGCATAAATCAAGCCAAACTCTACACCCAACATCAATTCCACAAAGATTTTTAATGTTAGAAGTTACCAATTTCGAGCAGGCTATAAGGGTCCAGTGTTATATCTCCCTACGTTGGAGCAGGTCATAAGGGTACATTCTTGTGCAATCACCACAGCGTCTTAAATCAATTGATTCTCCAGGAACCAAAATTAAGCCTTTGAAATGCACTCGGATAAAGTAGTCTTTATACACATAGCAATAATCTTGGAGATGAGCTTATAGAGTGTATTACAAAGAGAGACGAGACGGAAATCCACAAAGAGTCTGGCACCAAAACTTTGGGGATCAATGCAATAAAAGTAGAGTTGATGGCCCTAGAAATATTTTCCTGGAAAAGAAGAGATCATTCTTTCTAATAAAGAAAATAAGTATAGTCACTAAGATCAACTCTTACATCTTCAACAACTAGTTGGGAACTGTAATAAGGAGCATAAGTAGACATTTAGCCCAGTAGAAACAAAAAATGTACCCAAAACTTAACACCAACTATTCCATCAGCTACAGAGGGATTAGGTACTACAGGGACTTTAATTACTGAGGTATCCAAGACCAAAAAATTTATAGGCAATACATAAACAACCTCAAGGACACAAACATTGACTCACAAAAAGAAAAGTCAAAAGACTAGACCACTAATATCTATACATATAAGTAAAAATGATTAAGAAAATTGGAGAGGCAGAAGCTAATGGTTAGGAGGGGCCGGAAAGCACCCTCTCCACTAAATTTTTTTGTCTTAGAGTTTTTCCACAATGATTAAATCTTCAGCGTCTAGTAGGCCTCTTTTGGATAAAGCATTTGCCCTACAAATTGGCTCTTTATGAACATGTTGGAAAGAGAGATGTTGAAAGTGTTCTTTCAAGAATTTAATTCTCTCCTTCCTGCAAAAAATATCAATAACTTTAAGTTGATATCTCCCTCTAAGCCACCCTACCACACACTAAGAGTCTCCTTGAACATGAAGTGAAACCACTTTAATGGAAGCAACAACCAATGGCCCACTAAGAAATTATATTTGTTTTTGTATTGGAACCCATCCACATGTTCATATAAATATGTAATGTGGTATTTCCGTAGAGATTTATAATAGCTCCTCCGTTGAAGATTCCATTTTGTTGTGCTCCATCAAAGAATCCAGAGTTGTACACAGAGAAAGCCAAGGGAGAAGCAATAAGGTGTTGTGTTATAGGTTTCTTCTATATCAAATATTCATGGAAAAAACCAAGAATCTAGGGAAATCCAGTGGATGTTGATAGGGTGGTTTTCAAAGATCAATTTGTTACGAGTTTTCCGGATTCCCCAAGCCACATAAAATGGAAGGGATTTATGATTCCACATATTTTAGTCTCACCAAGAGATTTTTGTCTCCAAGTAACTCAATGGACATGAAATTCGAAAGTTGAGGCTCACAAGGACTTCCTACCACAGAGTAACAACAAAATCACATTGGAAAAATAGATGCTCATTTGTTTATGGACCTCGCTTACATAGAACACAAGCATTAGGCCCCATGAACCTATGAAGAGATAGGTTGTCCCACATTAGAATCATGTTTTCCAACACCAATGAAGTAAAACATTTAATTTTTTGAGGAATGTCCCAACTCTAGATTTTATGACTCTACCATTTCACATCATGAATAACTCTACTAGAGAAGAATCCAAACTTCTCCAGAGAGATGTTAGAAGAAAGAACATTCCTCAATCTATTTGAAATCACCTTGGAGATCACTTTATAAATAAGATTGCACAAAGAAATTGAACGAGAGTCATCAAATGAAGCAGACTTTGAGATTTTTGGCATAAGAGCTAAGAAGGTAGCATTGATTTCCCCTGAAACCTAAGTTACCAATAATTTGCGCCTCTTCAACAACTTTTAAGGGTTACGAACCGATCAAATCAAAGAAGGCTAAATAGAACTCAACAGACCAACCATCCCTCCCAGGAATTTTATCTCTCGCAAAAGAATTGTGAACATTTTTTATTTCATCCATGGAAATAAGTTGATCAACCCTTGATGATTCCTCCCTAGGGAAGAATTTAGGAAAAATTTTGAGGGCTTTGAGTTGTTCCTAAGTATTGTCCCCACCCAAATATTTAAATAAACCAGAAAAGTGAAACAAAGGACTCCCTTTAAAGTTAACCACACATGGTTAACTTTAAAGGGAGTCCTCTATTTCGACAAATCAAAGTTTAGTTGAAGGCCAATCAGAGAGTGGTCTGAGATCCAGTCATGGCGAATCCAGGATCGATATCCTCCAATTTTAGAGACCAAGGAGTTGGTTAAGAGAAATCTATCTAGTTGCTTAGCAACTCCCTCGGCCTT
>APFE030726049.1:144452-168529 GCA_000404065.3 Pinus taeda | reverse complement strand
GTTGTTTGCATATTGTTTGCATTAGCGAGTGCTTGCATTATATGCATGAGTTGTAATCTTATAATGTTATTTTTGGCATTATGTTAATGTTGGTGTACCTAATTGATCTGAATCATATCCACAAAAGACTGTCAATAACTTTGACTATATTGAGTTGAACAAATCTCTAATGAAATCCAAAATAGCATCAAAAACCCCCTGAACCAGTGGCCATGGCAGCCGACACGAAACAACGAGGACCTCGGTCAAAGCACACTGACCGAGGCCCATGGAGACTGCGCAGGAGGTCAAAACAGCCCTTGGGAGCCCTGGAACGGGAAAAGGAGGCAATTTTGATGCGCATCGCTAAGCGAATAGGGCTGAAATGGGGAAACCTTAAGCACTTGGTCACGTTGGGAGCCAGAGGACCACGAGCGGAAAAAGGTAAAAAGTGCCAATGTACGATGGTGGGACCCATGGCCTGGAAACTGACGGTTTGATCAGAACACCCTTGAACGACAAGAGGTTTTGGAGATAGCGGAGCGATCACAATCAGTGATCGATGCGTGGCAATGGAGGGGAGAGATAAATCGCCGTGATCACGCATTAACGGTCGAGCAAGTCAATCACACTTGATGTGCATATGACGTTGGATCTGGAGGAGCCCAGATCGGATGGCTGAGATTGCGCCCGATAGAAAAAAGCAGAATCGACAGAGAAATAAGCTGCAATTTAAAAGGGATTTGGAATCCGTTGACGGCCACAGTGGAGAAAGAGAATATTCACGACATAACCGGAGGAACGAGGCGATGAAGCATGCTGGCACCAGCTAGATGGAGACACGTGACATTCCCTGAGTGTTCATGCTGACGCTGAACAGGGAATGCCAAGCACAACTGCAGGAGGAGAATTGGCGCAGGTGGGAGAGGAACCGAATAGGCATAGGATCGACTCGTTAAAGCCATGAACAAAGACAGTCAAAAAGGGGAGAGGAGAATTAGAAGAAGAATCCAAGCAACCAAGAGAGATAGTGAATAGTGAACCATGAGAGGAGGACTGAACATAGAGAGCAGTAAAGCCGAGTAGAAGAGACAGAGGGCCGAGCTAACCATAGGTCGCATTGAGCACCTGAGAGCTTGAAGATTCAAGCCTTCCCATAGAGGAATCTGTCTGGATTGAGCATCATTGTTGGCTCTTGCCACTGTAGACCAAAGGTCGCAGAGCTGGTAGGAAGGAAAAGAGTTCGTGAACTCTGAGTGGCTTGGGGAATCCAAGGACCACCCTGCCAAGCAAAATCCGCTGTCAGGAGAACTCATATTGAGTCCCTCCATTGTAAATTCTTTGCTGTAAGACGCAATAAAACCAGGCCACCACTGAAGTTGGACTGGATACGTAGCCCTGGAGAATAGGGTGAACTCCTTATTAAAAATTGTTTGTGTCTTTGTATTGCTTACTGTATTTCTCTACTTTCTTTCCATTTAAAATGTTTGCATATTGGCAATCTGATTGATCTGTTGTTTCAATAACATAGAACACACACACCAGAACATGAGTCTGTAACACCTTTTGTTTAATAAATCTTCAACTGAGATCACTCATAGAGTGATTATCAGATCAAGTGGTATCAGAGCTTTAGGCTACAAGGTTAGACAAGATTGCATTGGTTTAGCTGTGAATGATCACTAGATCAAAGCTCAAATTAGGAGAAGGAGAGTTGGTGGAAACTAATCCTAAATTGGGAGAGTCTATTCTCGGAAGACAATGTCAGAAGAAGGTTCTATAGGGTCAGACTCCCAGTTCATAGAAAGTTTCCTAGCTATAAAGTCTATGGTAGAAGAAATGTATAGGGACTTTAGAAACCACAAGGATGAAGATTCATCAGGTTCTAAACAATAAAAAGAAGAAGATGAATCTCGTTCTCATGACCACTCAAAAGGAAAGGGAAAAGAAGAAACCTTTCCTACACCTCCTAGTAGCCCTGTGCATAATAAGAAATCATCCTTGATTAAATTGGATGTCAAATTTTATTTTCCTATATATGATGGAGAGCTAAATGTTGAAAAGTTAGACAATTGGATTAGACAAATTGATGTGTATTGCAGGGTACAAAACATAGACTTAGATAGGAGTAAGATTCGGCTGGCAAGCCTACGCCTAGGAGGCACTACCCTGGTTTGGTGGGAAGGTAGAACCCAAGATGATATGAGGAAGCATGGTAAGACCATCTTTGTCTAGATTGAATTTGTTTCTACAATCAAAAAGCAGTTCTATCCATTGGCCTACATGCAACAAGCCATGATGAGGTGGAAAAATCTTTGGCAGTTGAAAGGGAAAAGTGTACAAGGGTATACTCAGGAATTCAGAAAGAAATCATTGATGTTGGGCATCTCATTAGACTCACCAGAAACTCTTTTAAGTACATTGGTGGTCTACACAGCTACATGAGGCATACCATCTTCATGTTTAATCCCACTAGTATAGATGAGGTATCTGTACAAGCTACTCATCTAGAAGCTAGAGGAAAGAATGGAAATCCAGAAGTTGGGGTACCATCCCATCCTACTGTAAGAAAGAGAAAGGAGAAAAGAAACTAGAAGTGGAAAGCAAGGAAGGCTAACATTACACAAAAAGGAAAAGCTTCATGCACTCACTGTAAGAAGGAGGGGCATGATGATGAGCATTATTGGATTCTGCATCCAGAGCTGAGACCTCAGAAGTCTTAGGGCAAGAAGAAGAAGACTGCTGCAGCTATTCATAAAGATTTGGGGTCAGACTCGAGAGATGAAACAATCATTGCAGCCACAGGTATAAAAGGTCATCAGCTTTAGAGAATACTGAAATCAAGAAGCAGGTGCAGGAGTTGCTGGAGAAAGGGTTCATCAGGCCTAGCACATCACCATGTGGGTCACCAATCATTTTGGTGATAAAGAAAGATGGCTCATGGAGAATGTGCATTTATTACCAAGCACTAAATAAGATAACAATCAAAAATCGTTATCCCCTTCCTCGCATAGATGATATTTTAGATCAATTGAATGAAGTTGTGTATTTCACCAAGCTGGATCTGCACAGTGGATACCATCAGGTTAGAGTTGCAGAGCAAGATGCATGGAAGAATGCTTTCAAAACAAAGCAGGGATTGTATGAATGGCTGGTTATTCCTTTTGGTTTGACCAATGCCCCTGCTACTTTCATGAGATTAGTGAATGATGTAATCAAACCTTTTCTTGATGATTTTGTTATTATGTATCTGGATGACATTCTGATTTTTAGTAAAATGTGGGAAGAACATTTAAAGAATGTTAAGCAGACATTAGATGTTTTGAAAATAGAAAAAAATTATGTTAAACTCTCCAAATGTGAATTTGGCAAAACCTCTCTAAATTATTTGGGTCATATAGTAGGGGGAGGTGAATTGAAAATAGATCCCTCTAAAGTGGCAGTCATCATAAACTGGCCTAAACCCAAGGCTGCTACAGAAGTGAGAAGCTTCTTAGCAGCAGCACAATATTGGAGGAAGTTCATTTCAAATTTTTCCTCAATTGCAATGCCCTTACATGCTTTGACAGGATTGAACAAGGTGTTTCAGTGGGGAGGCAAACAGAAGAAAGCCTTTGACAACTTGAAAGAAAAGATTAGTACAACACCTGTACTAGCACTTCCAGATCTACAAAGACCATTCGAGATCCAAACTGATGCCAGTGACTATGCCATGGGAGCAGTGTTGACACAGCATAGTAAACCCACATGTTATCATTTTGAGACTTTTAATCATGCAGTAGTTAACTATCCTACATATGATAAAGAATTGTATGCATTAGTTCAGAGTGTGAAAAAGTGGAAACATTATTTAATGGGCAAAGAAACAGTAATACATACTGATCATCAGCCACTTCAATATCTACACTCCCAAACTAAATTGTAGCAATCAAGACATTACAGATGGATGGGGTTTCTACAACAGTTTCATTTAGTCATCAAATATAAAAAGGACATACATAACAAGATTGGAGACATGTTATCTAGACCCATTATAAATGCATCTACCATACTTAAGCATAACTCTGTGCTGCATGATAACTACATAGAACAATATGCTCAGGATATGGACTTTAAAGATGTATATGCAACTTTGAGTCAAGGAAAAAGAGTAGAAGAATTTGACTATCATGTGAAGGACCGACTCTTATATCATTGTGGGAAACTCTGCATTCCACAAACTGAGAAAGCAAAGATAATTATGGAAGCACACACTTCTCTGATATCAGGTCACTTTGGGGTAAGTAAAATGGTTGCACAGCTGCAAAGGTTCTGCTATTGGCCGAAAATGAGTGAGACAATTTCTAGATATGTAAAGGGGTGTGATATGTGTGCTAAAAGCAAGCCCAACAATAGAAAACTAGGCTTGTACACTCCCTTTCCAGTTCCTTCTCACCCTTGGGAAAGCATTTCCATGGATTTTGTTGGAGGACTGCCTAAATCTAGGAAAGGTCATGATTATCTGTATGTTGTTGTGGATAGGTTCAACAAAATGTGTATTTTAATACCCTGTAGTAAACAAATTACAACTGAACAAACTGCAAAGTTATTCTTTGAACATGTATGGGTTCATTTTGGATTACCCACTTCTATTATATCTGATCGATACACCCGATTTGTGGGAGAGTTTTGGTCCAGTCTGTGGGAACTAATTGACGCCAAGTTGAAGAAAAGCACAACTTTTCATCCACAAACAGATGGCCAGACAGAATTAGTTAACAAGATGGTGATCCAGTTACTGAGAGGATATTGTAGCAAACATCCTAAGCTTTGGGATGAGCACTTGTGCTATGTGCAGCATGCTTACAATAGAGCCAAACACTCTTCTACACAGAGATCTCCTTTTGAGACCTGTTTTGGTTTCATACCAAGGTCTCCTTTGGATTTTGTCTTTGGTAAAGATACCATGGTTGATGGACATAGTGATGTGGACAAGGCAACTAGGTTCATTGAAAAGATCCCGGATATCCACCAGGAAGTACAAGAACAACTAGAAAAGAGCCAGGCCAAGTACAAGGCTAGGCATGATAAGCATCGGATGGAGCATAGTTTTCAAGTTAGAGACCAAGTTTGGCTATATATCAGTAAGGACATAATGCAAGGTGAAGGTAAAAAGTTAAAACCTATAAGCTATGGACCCTTCAGGATACTTGAGAAGATTGGTGAGAATGCTTTTCGCCTTGATCTACTAGCTTACATCCACATCTACTCAGTCGTAAATGTAGATTGCTTGAGGTTGTTCAAACCTTTAATGATTGAGGACCCTGAAGAGTAGAGTCAATTACCTTCTGTTGATGACCTACTACCTGAATATCTTAATGAGTTGTAGGAAGACACAGTGTTGTACAGGAAGGTGAGGATGATGTGCAGTGGACAAGTGGAATACCTCAGGATTGGGCTTAAAGGTTCAAAGCCGAGCAGTGTGAAGTGGATTTAGATTGGAGAAGTGAGACAGCAATTCCCTCACTTAGTCGATGCTTGAAGAAAACCAACTTTTGGTGGTCCAAAAGCTTTTCAGTAGGGATGCTGTGATCCGAATCAGATCCACAAAAGACTGTCAAAAACTTTGACTGTATCGAGTTGAACAAATCTCTAATGAAATCCAAAACAACATCAAAAACCCCATGAACCAATGGCCATGGCAACCAGCACGAAACGATGAGGACCTCGGTCAAAGCGCGCTGACCAAGGCCCATGGAGACTGCGCAGGAGGTCAAAAACGCCCCTGGGAGCCCCGGATTGGGAAAAGCAGGCGATTTGGATGCGCAATTAGCGCTTAATCTTGCACCGCTAGGTGAACAGGGTCGAAATGGGGAAACCTTAAGCACTCGGTCACGTTGGGAGTCAGAGGACCGCAGGCAGAAAAAGGTAAAAAACACCAATGTATGACAGTGGGACCCATGGCCTAGAAACCAATGGTTTGATTAGAACGCCCTTGAACGGTAAGAGGTTTTGGAGAAAGCGGAGGGATCACAATTAGCGATTGACGTGTGGCAGCAGAGGTGAGAGAAAAACTGCCATGATCGCACACTAAAACGTCAAGCAAGTCAACCGTGCTCGACGTGCGTATGACGTTGGATCTAGAGGAGCGCAGATTGGATGGCTGAGATTGCACCCGATAGGAAAAAGAAGAATCGACAAGGAAATAAGCTGCGATTTAAAAGGGATTTGGAATCCATTAACCACCACGGTGGAGAAAGAGCATATTCGCGACTTAACCAGAGGAACGAGCCGGCGAAGCATGCTGGCACTAGTTAGACGAAGACATGTGGCACTCCCTGAGCATTCATGCTGACGCCGAATAGGAACACCAAGCACAATTGCAGGAGCGGAATCGGCACAGGCGGGAGAGGAACCAAATAGGCATAGGATGGACTGGTTAAAGCCATGAACAGAGACAGTTGAAAAAGGGGAGAGGGGGATTAGGAGAAGAATCCAAATGACCAAGAGAGACAGTGAACAGTGAACCCTGAGAGGAGGACTGAACACAGAGAGCAGTAAAGCCAAGGAGAAGAGACAGAGGGCCAAGCTGACCATATGCAGCATCGAGCACCAGAGAGCTTGAATATTCAAGCCTTCCCATAGAGGAATCTGTCTGGATTGAGCATCACAGTTGGCTCTTTCCACTGTAGACCAAAGGTCACAGAGCTGGTAGGAAGGAAAAGAGTCTGTGAACTCTGAGTGGCTTCGGGAATCCAAGAACCACCCTGCCAAGGAAAATCTGCCGTCATGAGAACTCATATTGAGTCCCTGCATTGTAAATTCTTTGCTGTAAGACACAATAAAACCAGGCCACCACTGAAGCTGGACCGGAGACATAGCCCTGGAGAATAGGGTGAACTCCTTATTAAAAACTGTTTGTGTCTTTGTATTGCTTACTGTATTTCTTTGCTGTCTTTCCATTTAAAATGTTTGTTGATTGGCAATCTGATCGATCCGTTGTTTCAATAACACAGAACACACACACCAACACATGAGTCTGTAATAACTTTTGTTTAATAAATCTTCAACTGATATCACTCATAGGGTGATAATCAGATCACTAATAAGTATAGATGGCTACAATAATATGTGGTGGAGCATTTATTTATATTCTAATATTCAAAATTTGAATAGATTGGAAATGAATGAGTGGAAGGAAAAGAGTCAAACCTATTCACTTCATATTCTTATGAGGAATACAAACAATGAGCAAAATATATTTATAAGAGATGTGATTTTGGAAGCCAGTGAGAAGTTAGATATTTGGAGAATGTGTGAGAGTTGATTTAGGTATTATGCATTAGTTACCAAGCACATATGAATTTTATGTCAAGTAGATTTGAAGGGAAGAAGTGGCAGAAATGAAGATGGACATATGCAGAATTTAAGAACAAGTAAACTAACATATTGTTATTAATTTTTTATATCAGGGGATTGTAGTCTCATTTCAAGTTGTCGTTTCATAAAAATCCAGTTGGATTTGGTTGATGTAGAGCCTCTTATGGGTTGTAGCCCGCAGAAAATATATGGGATTTGGATCTTCCTTGCATGTTGTAGCTTGAAGAAAAATTGAGGTAACAAACTCCTGTAGGTTGGAGCCTACAAAAAATAAGATATAATAAGGAGTATGAGGTTATATTTACATCAAAACAATAATAAAATCATGGTTTTATCCTTTTATGGGTTTCCACTGGTGTCAATATGTGTTTTTATTATTTGATGATGTGATGTTTTGGTTTGCTTATTACTTGTTGTTCACATATTCAATCTATTGGTCATTATTTGTTAAGTTGTTCATGTAATTTTTTAGTTAATGAGTTTAATGAAAATAATTTTAATATCTATGAATGGGATAAATTGATTCACCCGCCTTCTCAACTTAGTCAAGTTTTCATCAAGTGGTACTATTGGTGTCCAAGTATGAACAAATTATTCAATCATGTTTCCTACATTAATTCATTAATCCGAGTGCATACACTTTTCAAGGTAACATGCAAAGTATATGCAGGAGCAAGGTTAAAATCTTAAATTGACCAAGGGTTCGTGACTATGAAGTTAAAGCATCGTTGTAACAGTAATGGAAATTAAATTGCAGAAAGAAAAACATTCACACCAATCTATGGAAATTTGTAACTACAATAAAGAAAATACAACAAGTAAAACAATATACATAAAAAGGACACATGCACAACAACTAATCAGAAGAGTGGGCCCAACTCCCTGGTTAGGGTTGTGCTTAACTCACATATTGAGAAAAATATCAGAAGGCTGGAAATTTCATGAAGAATTCCATTTTTACAAGGCTCAATTCTTACATCAGCTAGCTCCCCTCTCTCTCTGAATTGTGTCTTTTCAATATACAAACATCCAAAGAAAACTTGCAACAAATTGATCTCGCTATTCAAGATGAGACCTGAGAGATCTATCCATCATGATTCAGTTGGAACAAGTCAAATTTGGTTATTACAATTTGGGCAATTCTAGAAAACCGCTGCAACAACAAATCTGCAAATATGTCCTTTGAAGAACCTTCATTTTCTCTCAATACAAACTAAATTTCTGAAAATTGCTAATTGGGAAACTGATTTGGTCTGTTCTGAATAAAATCCATGTCTCAGATTTTCTACATTCAATTTCATTTGCCCAAAGTGTCCAACGCAAAACTGTCACTTCTTATGGCAACGAATTCCTGAGTTGGAATATCTAATTATCTGTTGAAGACCAAATCTGCAATTTGGAAGAGATCTTGGAGGCTGAAATCATGAGTCAGATTATAACAAATGAATAAACCAAAATCATGCATAATAATCATCAATTATTAAAAATAAATGAGAGAAGATATTATTTATCCACAAGAGCATAAATGATTATGAAATGGAATTATATAATAAATTATAGTAAATAATGTCATAAAAGGATAGTGGAAATAGATGAAATGAATATTAAGAAGTGGTAATAATAATGACAAATTAAGAGCCCAACATTTCCCCAAACTGAATATATTGCATGCCCACATGCAACCTAGTGCCTCTGTATAAAGTAGAGGATATATAATGGTCTGAAAAATATGAGTGAATAATGCTCAGTGGTTTTTTTTTTCGTTTTTTTGTGTTTTAATGACATTTGCCTAAACTTTTAATAAATCAAACACTCATGTTAGTTCACCTCAATTGTTACTTTCAACAAAATATCGTGGAATGACATCTATGGATTAACATTTGTTGAAGCTAATGTAGGTTGATCTTGTGTAAGTGATGCAGAAGGTCAAAGCCATGCAATCTTAAAGAAAGTAATCAAAAAGTGTAGCAGGATTTCCTTCCCCCAAACTAATTAGTTTTCCTGTCATCAAGATTTCTATAACACATCTCATGAGTATCCTCAATCAGTAATTGATCAGGATTCAAAATTAGAAATACGCCTCTTCATCCTTCCCCAAAATAATAGTAGTGTTGTTAAGCTAGGATTAAATAGAGTTTGATTGGGTAAAGAAACTACCTTTGGTTAAAGATATGAAACTTGTACAATAAAGGAATGATAGATTAGATGATACAAAATGTCAAATATCAAATATCTTAAAAGTTTCACCCCTAACATGTAAAGTAAATATGTATAACTCAATAATAGATATAAACCATAACCACCATTATCTAAGAATTGATTAAATATTACCACATGAACCATGAGTTCTAGCAAACCTTATATAGGCAACAATGGATTTATCGGTAGTTAGTTTTGAAAAAATAAGTTAACCAAGTAGATCGTAGTATTGAATTAACTTATATACCATAGGCATGGCCACTGCTACCAGTAGGTGTCCATAGCCTCGACAGGGATGCCTTTTTAACCCATTGAGATTCCAGCATCCCACCTATTAGAAATAAGTACATAGTTACAAAATCATGTCAATTTACTTAGATGTCTACCGAAGATAATTGTTCTGGCTTGGTAACCAGTTAATAACAAATTCCATTCACCAGAACTAACAAAAGTGAACAAGCCGGCTCGTGATGAGACTTCTTGTCCTTCAGTTTTATGACCGAAGGCCATTACCTTGGCTTGGTGACCAGTAGTGGTAATGTCACTCTATTAGAACCTATGATCATGGTAGGCCGGCTCGTGATGAGACCTCCTATCCTCTAGTTAACTATTTATGTTTAAAATTTAACTATGGTTATTGTTAATCAAGAAAAGATCACTTAATAGATGGGGTGGAAAGCCACCTCCTTAAGAGCTAGGGATGGCATAAAACATTTTGTAGCAACTATTTTCAACTCAGGTAATTTTTCTTCTCAAATACTAATAACCTTCAAATGGTTGTTGATAAATATATTTTTCTTTTTTAAGATTGGGGTTTGAGGAATAATTCATTAGATAGTGATGGAAAGTTTAAGTACAATTTTGTGTTCATCATCATAAAGTTTACAAGTTCAGGGACTTGGCAAATTAGGAAAGTTGAAAGTTGCCACGATGAAATCATCTTTTCATAATTATTCCTTAAAAAATAAAATTATGTTTATAGATAAAAAAAGATAAATTGACTACCCAATCATTATGTGAAAGAGGACCTAGACAATTAAATGTATTTCCCCATTGACCAAGTTAATGTTGTCATGCATGATTCGAGTTCCAATGTTTGTGGGTAAGTGGGGGTTACAGATTGTTATGGATTATGGTGGTAATAATTGTGAGATGTATGAGTTGATGTGAAATTTTAATAACAATGATGACATGACATCATTGATATTAAATATAATACATTTTCTATCAAATGCAACACCTTCCTCAACTAAGATATGACCATCGTCGGTCATAATTGAAACATCAATCAAGTACACAAAGTTGATTAGGGACGTACTTGAAGACTTACCTTGGCGGAGTATCAACATGTGTAGAGTAACAACACTGGGTACTTAGAAAAAATTTCACCATGGAGTAGCAGCACCACAGGAGTAACATCACTGAAAGAGTAACAACACCAAAGGAATAATAACACCAGGTATTCAGAAAAATATCGGGAGTAACAACATCAGCGGAGTAACAACAACAGTGACGTAGTAACACCAGCTGTGTAACAGCAGCGACGTAGTAACAACAACTATGGAGTAACAGCATCGGTTGAGTAACAACACCAATGAAGTAATGACATTGGCTGAGTAATAGCATCGGCTGAGTAATAGCACTGATGGAGTAAAACCACTGGCGAAGTAACAGCAGTGATGGAGTAACAACAGTGATGGAGTAACAACACTGACAGAGTAACAACACTGGCGGTGTAATATCACTGGCGGAGTAACAACACTAGCAAAGTAACAGCATCGGTGGAGTAACAATGGTGATAGAGTAACAACACCAAAGGAGTAACATCATTGAAGGAGTAACAGCAGTGACGGAGTAACAGCACTGGCGTAGTAACAACATTGGCAGAGTAACAACACCAGTGGAGTAATAGCACTAGCGGAGTAACAACAGTGATGGAACTTAACATCACCGATAGTGTAACAACACAGGTGGAGTAATAGCACTGGTGGAATAATAGCACCAGTGGAGTAACAACACCGGCGGAGTAACAACATCCAAGGAGTAACATCATTCGACACAGAAAATTTTTGGGAGTAACAGCAATGAGGGAGTAACAACACTGAAGGAGTAACAACATCAGACACTTGGAAAATTTTCGGGAGTAACAACAGTGGTAGAGTAATAGCATCCAATGGATCTGAGGAAAACATATACTGATAAGACATAGGAACAAATGGATAAATATGGATCAACATCATGAAACTTGAGAAATTCCTTTTATTTTGATGAAGGAACAAAATTTATGACTTTGAACACAAGAGAAAAAACATAGGAGGAATTAGAAAAGAAACAACAATTTTATTGAAAAGCAATAAATAAATAAATAACTTAAGTTGCAACGGCTATAATTTTCACTGCAACAATGTTGTTTCCTAGGGGAATATCAATTTGTTTCCAGAAACAAAAATCTATCAATGGTAAATGAATGGGAAAGTGTTTTTACGGAAATGACTTGGATCTTCAAATGGAAATCAATTCTCCACTTCTCCTCCTATGAATCCATTAGGTAATGAGAAACTCTTCATGTTGTTGGTGAGAAATAATAGGAGTAATTTGTAACAAACTCTTATGATCAATTTCCATGGCACCTCGAAAGAATCAAAATTATATGATATTAGATTTCTTAATAGATGCTGGGATGAAAATATATTATTTCATTATCATTGCTCAATAATCACTTGTTCAAAAACAAATTGACCTCATTTATTCTCCAAGGGCTTGCAAAAATGTGTGTCTACCTGTAATAAGACATGTAATCATGGAATAAGAGAGGTGATCAGGCTCTCTGAATCCAATAAATATGAAAAAAATTAACAATTAGTTACTCTATAAAACAAATCCATGGAAAGAAAATAACAAAGTAGAGTTAATTTATTACCTGTAGGACAATGGTGGCCAACCATACTAACCAACAATATTTTAATCATAACTTCTTTCTTTTCCATCTGATTGTGTGATTCCAAAGATAAATGAAAGTGAATTAATAGGTATATCTCTAATTGAAACATGTTTTAAAAATTCCATGATATGATATGTCAAATTTACTTAGAACAACCTACATAACAGAGTCATTTTCAATTTCCCAACTTAGATCAACAATTAATATTTTAAGCATAATGTTTTTGTTTGTTTACTGATTGAATCGATTGAAATTGGAAACTAAAGTAGATTCATATAACTATATCGAATAGAAATATTTTTTGAAATTATAAAGAATTGATGGGTCAAATGTGCGAAGGCATGACTCTATCGTCTGTGATTTTAGTCGTTTTATCAGGCCCACACGCCCTAATATATGATAATTTTTTTTTATTTTTATTTTTTCCAAAATGATGGTGAGTGTTTGTAGAAATATATTTTTCAATATAATACATCCAGGTACATAATTAAATTCAAATTTTAACCATTGATATTGGTATACTCAGCAAGTTGCAGCAAACACAACTCGTTCTACATATAATGAAAATTATTTATATATTTATTTATTCTATTTGCTACACTAACCTATTCTACCTTGAAAACTAAAACATACTTACATATAAGAGTACTTCCAATGGAGCCATTTTAGAAATAATGCCTCAAGTGTATACACACACGAATTTGAGAAATGTCTGTCAATAAATACTAGGGTATGAGAGACCAACTTCCCTTGAAAATATGGTGTAAAAAATTGCTAAAGTATGGAGTGATGCTGCGAACAACTGATGGAGTGAAACCAATCTTCAATATATCCTTTAATTTCTTGATTTCCCATAGTTGTCATATCATGAATTTCTTGAGTTTCTAAGACAACTTGTTGATGCAGACTAGAAGAAATCTCATTTTCTTCCATAACTTCTACAAGTTTTGTATTTGAAACATTTCCAATCTCAATATACGTTTTCTTCAATTGCGTATGCAAGATAGGTTGGGTGGGAAGGGTAGGTAAATTTTGCAATTCAACACTGCAAGCATGTTGTACTACTTTATTATGGTGAGGGTGTAAAATGAGTTGAGCAGGATATTATGTAGGGCATGAAGGATTTTGATGATGTAGTTGATTGGGATGTGTGGATGATTTTGATACACAACAAAGGTGTCCCTGAAAATATGGAAAAGAATATGGATGATATTTTTTTGCTATAAGATGAGGGAGAGTAGTCATGTAATCATAGGATGAACCATCCCAAACTTGTGGACAAGATTGATGGGGGTTATATTGAGATTGGCATGGCTGCCCTAAAACATGAGTATTCCATAATAGATTATACAAGACAATAGAGAGAAAGTGTTTTGAAACATACATGTAGGCAAAGGTTTCCATGGTTGTGAAATTGATGGAGCTTCTCCATCTCTTGGAAATGTTATTTTCATCCCTGGTAAGAAAGAGAAACTCTCCATGGGATGCTCCTTTTGTCATTGAGGAAACATCACTTCCTCAAATTTTGCTTGACTTTTCTTAACCTGCAAAACATGCAATTGTGAATTTAGAGAGCCAATAAAATCACCTTGTTATAGACATATTTGGGCACTGCAACCCGAATCACATATGTCCATAAACCAAGGGATTCTAAGCCCACAAAAGTGTTGTTTCATACCCTAAAGGAACAAGGTCAGCTGATTACATCATTTCCCAGAAGTTCTCCCTAAACAAATGCTCATAACTAGTCAAAACTGGACCATACAGACTGCTCAATGATGAGGGTGCAATGCATGTCACCTGTTACACATAGAGGGTACGATGCATACTGAGAAGCCCTTCTGTAGGGTGTGATGAGCGAAAGCAGACAAATGGAAAAGGCAGTTTTCTAGGTGGAAACTCAGAGAATCTTTTAGAAACTGCTCATTTGACACCTGCCTCTCTGAATTTGCCCAGGAATGAGTAAGAGATCATGAAATATCCAAGTGGAACCAAGAACTATCAGAGAAATGACACTAATCAAAATCTTAGAAGCTGACTCACCCACCTGTAAATATCTATATATGGATCCCTCATCCTAGAGATCCAAAGGCTGGAATTTTGTATTTTGTAACGAAGTGTTGTTGGTTTCTCTTTGAAACATTGTAGTGTTGGGTGATCTAGGTTTTCATGAGGTGAAGAGAGCTCTCATGCTTGGAGGATGGAGCTGGTTCAGATCACTGGGTTGTAATCCTCTCTTCTACTACTTCTATCAATAAATCTATTTGAGTTTTCCTCCATATTCTTGTATATTTTTGAATCTTGTATTGGTGTATGCATTTGTATGGTTAATATACATCTAATCCTATATTGTTTATGGTTATAGATCTCTATGCTTTGATGGTATTATGCTGCTTTGACTCTGCAGGTGTTCTTTGAAGCGGGACAAGTGAGGAAAGAGTGGCAAATCTCTGTCAAAGGGGAGAGGAAACAAGCAAGGAGCCAAGCGAAAGACTGGGGCTGGTACTCTTTGCTTCTCTCTCATCTATCTCTCATAAAGGAAGACACAAGTAACTTTAGTTTGTTTGTTTATAAAATAGCTACCCATCTTAGGGGGACTAGAAGATATGAATGGACACTAGTTTTCCCGATAATAAAATGGCAACTCCACTAGGGAGAAAATAGTGTGATTGTTAGTCACTGTTGTTTTCTTTATAAACTATAGACGGAGCTTGAATTCAAGCCAGCTAGCCTTCGAACTGCTTTTGCTATGCAACTGCAAAGTAGATCAACGCTGCTTTAGTCAATCTCTGGGTTAGTTTATGAAATGAACATCTGACTTGTAAACATCCTAAGTGCCCTGGTGGTAGCTAAAATAACCTCATTAGATCAGCCCCTATACTTTGTGTTTATTGTCTATCATTAGCTCAGCCTAAACCCCTGAACTTAGCAGCAAACTGTGAGAAAAAACCAAGCTTAGTCTCATCCCTGGACCATCACACTATCTGTCATTGGCAACCTGGATGCATTGCACCTTCCATATGTTGCAAGTGAGATGCATCCCTGTTTCCCTATGTTACAGGTGCGATGACTGAGTAAGATTGTTTCTGCCTCCATATTTTGGTTTTCTCTTCACTGTCTTCAGCTTTATTCAGTAGTTTTGTTGTCTATGATCAGCATATCACTGTTGAAACTCTCTTCCTTTGCATTATTCAGCCTCCAATGATAAAGAATTGTGAATGGTTTAATGTATTTTTCATCATTTACAGTTCTCCTTTGCAAATAGTAGCTTAATCAAACTGTCGTCTTTTGATTTGAAAGTGTCGTGAGTGTCGTTTTTGGTCAAAGAAAAGAGTGTCGTAAAGTCTTCCTCTTTTAGATAGTTGATTAAACTTTGTCCATTGTATTTGATTTGGACCATCAATTCTTTGAAGTGTCGAAAGTAGTTTTCAAGTCGAAATTGAAAGTGTCATCTAAACCTTCCTTTCATTTTTGAAAAGAAATTGCTAAATTGTCTCTTTGAGGAAATATAGTTCATATTTGTACATAGTTTTCTTTTGTCATTCCCACATTAAGGAAACTGAAAAACAAATACATGCATGTACATCTGCATTTAGACTGCATGAAAAAATTGATTTAGGACAGTGCATCTTAGTGTGTGCTCTCTGCTCTATGTTGAAAGGATTTTACTTCTCTTTCCTTAGTAGTTAGGATTTTCATTGCAAAATGAAAGTAAACAACTATTTATCATCTTAGATTCCATATTTAGAAATTGTATATCTACATCACACGGTGAACCTGAAAGGCAAACTTCTTAAGAAAGATCAACTTTAAAATACACCTCAATGAACATAAAAATGCTTTGGAACCTAATGCACAACATCTAGAAGTCTAAATTAGAGACGTATTCCAGCGTCATAAAAGCTGGTAACTATCATTTTCATCATAGGTTGGGTGATTCCTCCTCTTTGATAGGACAAATGCCAATACAAACTTGTGCTCCTATGTACCATCGACTATATATTGGGAGACCACAATAGGCTATATCCTTTATCCTTAGGAAGCCGTGTCTGCTACCCTATCGATCGCAATGCACTGAACACAACATTCAGGAAGATTCACTGTCGTACATAAAAAGTATTCTATAGTTTTGTGATTGGTCTGGTAATCCACTATCTAGATTTCCATAGTAGTCACTTTCGTTCCTTTTTAGACTCCTTAAAAGAAGAGGTCCATCTGAGCACTTGTCACCTCAGCCTCATTAAAAATCGAAGCCGACTAGAGTCATCTTTAGCTTTTTCTTGACTCTTTAAAATTGACAAAGCAAGTTGTGTCAAAGCATCATGAAATTTATTTAAATCAGAATAACATCATTGTTCCCTCATTGGTCTTAGGTTGAGAAAATGGAGTCCACCAATCAAGGATTTCCCCTTGGGGGGATCTTAGTCTCTTCTCCTCTTGGGGAGATGTTGGTGCTCCTCATATGGCTACTTTTTCCCTTCTAGGACTTACAATTGGCCTTCCAGTATGGCTTTTCTCGACCGCTATCATTCAAAACACCATGATTCCTGAGCAATCAAATCAACAACCAAATGATACTAGAGTTACCTCCCAACCTTCTACTTCATTTGTTTCTCCCTCTCCTTCTTCCTCTTCGCTTGGTGAAGCTAGTAAAACTAAAAACCATGTAACTGAGAAGAAGAAGAAAGGGAAGGAAACGAAGAAGAAGAAGCCAACGACAAAAGGGGGCAACCATGCATCGTCTTGCAAAAATCCACACACTGCACCATCCAAACCTAAATCTCCATGTGTCATTTGCAAAGGAGACCACTATCATCGATATTGTCCTTGCATCCCATGGATCTTAAGGGACCGGTCTCCCCGCTTGCACAATCCAGTGTCCTCAACCTCTAACAATCATGTTGAGAGCACACCGTCAACTAGTGAAAACGAAGTCAATGGACAAAAAGGAAGATCTAAATTTCCTTGTAGAATGTGTGAAGGTGATCATGCCCTCCACCGTTCTCCCTTCCTGGATGAAACTAAAAGAGTCTTGGATAACCGTCCTACTTCACCATTGCGGATTCCTCTTGGATACAAGAAACTCTCACCGAGTCCATTGCTAGTTGAAAATCCGACTGACACACCTTTGTTGTCGATCGAAGCACCTATCATTGAATATAAACCACGTGAGTCCACACTGGAACAAAGTCAGTAGGTCGAGACAACATTCAACCCAGTCTTGCCTTCAGAAGGTCCACCTTCAGATGATACAGTCACCAAAGAGAATGAGAGAGACACCATTCAAAATTTTTTTTGTTAACACAGAATCGGATGAACCTAGGGGCAATCTACCCATTCCTTTACTGTAGGAAGGAAGTTCATCATAGATTCATCGGCCATCTATTCGGTCCCTCCTCCAAGCAATCTAGTTGTTTCCTTCAATTGGAATCTACTAAGGAGACCCCGCCTACCATCTAATGTACCATTCCAAATCATAGTACAAGTTTACAGAATGATCATGGCTGGTACAATCATGGATGAAGGGGCCTCTATGAGTATCCTTTCCTCAACTGCTTGGAAAGCACTTGGTTCACCATCGCTTCCGCCTGAGACTCGAAATATGTCAAGCTTCAACAAAGGAACCAGTCAACCATTAGGGATCTTTCCAAATTTTCCTATAAATTTGAGAAGGAAAACTATTTATCTAAACATGATGGTAGTCCAACGGCCATAGGATTACAATCTACTCCTTGGATGTGACTACATTTATAGCATGGGAGCTATTATTTCCTCATTCTTTAGGGTGACATGTTTCCCGTATGAAGGTAGAATGGTCCAGCTCATTGACCAACTTTCATTTCCTGGTTCGAACATGGCTAATAGTCAAATACCATCCCTAACTAGTATTTTTGCACAAGAAATGTCTTATCAAACTCCAGTTTGTCCACCTGATGAGCGCGAGTGATTCGATGAATGTGACTAAACCCAAGGGTAATGCACCCTGGTCTGCTTTGGCAGGAAAACCTCAAATATAAGGTAGGTTTCCACATAGGATATATGACTAGTCTGACACATCTGTCCGTTTAGGAAAATGGGATTAGACTGGAAAAGGATTCCTTCGTCAAACGTTATGTGAGTGGAAGCTCCCACCATTCACCTTTTTTCTATTTCGATGGACAGAGCCAAAGAAATATTTCGTTTGCAAATGTGGGCGAAACAACCTTACTTTAATGCAAGAACTCCCATATGGTAACCTGGAAACTCTACTTCTCGTTATAACTGGGGGCATGCAAACCTTTCGCATACAAGTGAAAAACGACCTTTTATTTTCGTAGTTTTTAGGCTTATTTTCTTAGTTTGTAGGCTCTCAACCCTTTAACCTCGTAGGGTGGTCATTCCTAGCTTGCATACAAAAGGCTCCAGAAAAAAGTTGTGCATGGGGTAAGATCCCTAAAAAATGAACCTACTGATGAGAAATTTCCTTATTATACAACTGGCACAAGTAATGTTTTTACAAAATTTCAAGCTCATTAAAAAATAAACCTAGTTATGAGCATATGTTCCCCCAGAGTTCAAGCTCATTAAAAATGAACC
Organism: Pinus taeda; assembly: GCA_000404065.3. NCBI lineage: Eukaryota > Viridiplantae > Streptophyta > Pinopsida > Pinales > Pinaceae > Pinus > Pinus taeda. Next base: position 149,475 of record APFE030726049.1, on the reverse strand, counting down.
TACCTTCGGTAAATAACCTTTGTGATCGCATTACTATCAGCTTTTGAGCCTTGGTCATGTTCTTACCATCACCTCCACTTTTTAGCCGATCATTCGCCTCCACTTCATTATTTACCCTTTTGAGGAACAACTGCGATGAGTAATTCTGTTAGCCATCTTCTTTACACTATCATGATTGAAAAGTTCCAAACCTTGCTTGGAAGCAGCTGCTACCCGAAAATATCACTCGTTCCTCAAAGACGAGTCTCTTTTAAGCTCTTTTTAGACTCGTAAAATATAAAAATATTGCCGAGCAATTGGCCTCTCCAGCTCGTTAAAGTGATTGGAAGTGACATCCCTCCTCTAGATTTTAATATTTTCTGACCTTAGGGATCATTATATAAAAAGATCAAGTGCTTGTCTTTTTCGGCTTGTTAAAGTCATCGGAAAAGTCCTCCCTTTCGTATCATTTTATACTTTTTTTGACTTAAGGGATTATACTATGAAAAAGGATTTCTAGAGTTTCCCTTCAGTTTCTTTTCAAAATCTCTAAAATTGAAAAGGACCGAGTTATCTTTGTCGTTAAACTCATTAAAACAATAGCGACAAACTTGTCCATTACAAACAAGAGCGAGTTTCACTGTCGCTAGGCTCGCTAAAACATAGCGACAGGTTTGCCCGAAGGGAAAATTATAGAACAAGCATATGTTATCCTCCTCAAGCTTGATTAAAATAAAGAGGTACTGGTCAGAAATGACTAGGGAAAAATTGGAAAGAAAACTTGAAGAAATTTATTGGTAGCAGGTCACTCTTGAAAATGACACTTTCACTCCATCACCATGATTGAGTCGGGTTCGGTTATTCCATTCACCGGTCATATCACCATTGTTCCTTGGTACCATCCATTTTGGGGCTTAACGCTACCAATCCATTTTGGTGTTGCCGATATGTTCAAGAGAAGTTGCTCAAATAATTCACCAGCCCAGCTTATGCCTCATCCACTGCAATACCTTTACACTCCATTCTTTCATTACCGCCACCCTGAACCTTGTATCATCAGATCATTTTCACCTCCAAAAAATCATTTGCTCCATTCTATGTCGTAGATGTGGGATTCATTAAGGCCCTCCTATGATGTGTCACTTCTTGTCGACATCAGCTCATTATCCAAGAAGTAGACTTAGGAACAACCCATTTAGTACTTTGAAGCTTGCATGCATCAATGGAAAGTTTCTCACTTCCAGCGACAAGTTTACATCAATGGCCTTCGACTGAAAGATTTTACGTGGTCTTCGACATCGACTCATGTATTCACACCACATGAATTGTACTACAGTACCTTGAGGGTCATCATCATTATCGGTGATTCCTCTTGCAACTGTTAACAACTTACATCATTGGCTGGTAATCAAGTGATGTCTTTCCATGTTCAACATCAGAACATCTTTTCACATGGATCGACTTATTCTTCGGGTGAATATTGAACGAGTTTGAAGACCCCAGATCTAGTTTCATCCATTCGGGCTGCAATATATTCATGAAAATAAAGACATCAAATGTACATCATAGATGCACAGATAATCATCCAAGCTAAGGGATGATGGCTCTACCAGAATCACCAGTCTACCACACAGACGGTTGTCTATCCTATGTACATGAAAATGAATTTATAAAGCTGAGCATGGGAATGCTCGCCTCAGCTAGATCATGAAAAATATTATGAAGATAATGTATTGTGTTGTATCTTATTACAGGTCACCTTCTAGTTCAAAAAACCTCCGGATCCTCATGATAAAACATTTCACCCGACATCAGAAGATTTACGACCTCATGCTTTAGGGGGCAATTGTTATAGACATATTTGGGCACTATAACCCCAATCACATATTTCCATAAACAAATGGATTCTAAGCCCTTAAAAGTTTTGTTTCATACCCTAAAGGAACAAGGTCAACTGATTACATCATTTCCCAGAAGTTCTCCCTGAAAAACTGCTCAGAACTAGTCAAAACTGGAATAACAGACTGCTCCATGTTGATGGTGCGATGCATCTCACCTGTTACACATAGAGGGTGTGATGTATACTGAAAAGCCCTTCTATAGGGTGTGATGAGCGAGAGCAGGAAAATGGTAAGAGACAATTTGCTAGGTTGAAACTTAGAGAATCTTCTAGAAACTGCTCATTTGACACTTGCCTCTCTGAATTTTCCTAGGGATGAGTAAGAGATCATGAAATCTCCAAGTGGAACCAAGAAATATCAGAGAAATGACACTAATCAAAATCCCAGAAGCTGACTCACTGTTGAGGGATTTGATCCCCTAGGGCTTTTGGGTGGAAACCCTAGCAGACTGAAAGTTGTCTAAACAAAGAAGCATGCATTCACATAGCCATTACACTAAAATAAGCAAATTCTGAAGTATGAAGGACATACCTCAGGTCCTACATTCGAGAAGTTCCTCAAGGGTCCAAACCCTTCTTCACGTCCCTTTCGTTCCTTTGTCCTCCAAAATAAACAATTCCAAAGAATGCAACAGTATATGGACAAAGACTTATACAAAAATCATCTTTATGTTATAAAAGAAGGAAGTTAGTTATGAACTTTGAACAACCATTCATACATGAAATTCAAACATGAACATCATAAACATAAAGAAGAAGCATATCGGGAACCAAGATGTGTTTCTTTGTTATAGACAAATAGAATGTACAAAAGGAGTAATATCACCTGAGTAACCTTTCGCAGGCTCCAAGCAAAGCTTCCTTCCAGATCCGTCCCGCCTCAAGCCTCTATCATATCTCCTTCCAAGACTCACTCCATGATGCCATAACTAATGGATGAACATCAAATCACAAGGAAACAAGGGTTTCCTATACAAATGGGGGAAGTGCAGAAGGCACAAGGGTCTTCAGACCTGGTTAGGTGAAAATCTCAGTATAATAACCTTTCTCTCTCTTCTCTCCTCCTTTAGGCCTTCCCTTTGATGCATTTTTATACCAATCCCAAAGTAGTTTTTTAGTTAGGAATTGGTTGGGAACAGTTGGGCCATGGGCACTAACAGGTGATCAACAGGTAAAACCCGCGATCTTCGCCCGAAAATAAGGAGTTTCATATTTGTTTAAGTGTTTTAATACATATATGCGGGTTGGGTATATGTGAACGCGTGTATACACGTGTTTAACTCAGGGCAATGTCGCGTACAGGGAATAAACCATTGTTTTTTTAAATTTGGGACCAGGTCTGGAAGGAGGGATTGCCCTAGGCCATGAGTGTAGCATCACAAACCATAATAGTGAGATTTGGAGCTATAACGGATGCCCCCTAATATATGAGGTCAGAAGGGGTACATGATGGCCGAAATATATTAAGCAAGCACATGGAAAGGAAATCTACCAAAAACCGAGGATTACTTCACCAGAATTCAGCCCGCCAAGCCACAAAAGGAGATCAGAAAGAAACATCGTCTGAGGCGGGCATACCCATGCTCAGAGAAAGCAAAGCATGTTCTCATATCAAGTACAAGTGGATCCACTAAGTATACAAGTATAAATTACTGGAAAATACATAATGGATCATCTGATAATGATCGAACAAGTACATGTCTGAATATCACATATAAAACTGTCAATGATGCTTAGAAATACAACGGATCACTGATATCAAAGACTGATCCCAAAAGGTACCAACTGAACATGATGGAAAAGGATGGTACTACACTGCAAACTCAGGTGCTTGCATATAGAATGTCGCCATGACTGACTACAACATATAAGGTGGAGTGGTATCAACTAGCAGCAACAGAAGCAACTGTCAAGTGAACCAATGAATGATGATACAACCTGAGGTCTTCACCGATTGCCGTGGTACATTTCTACACCATGGAAATAAATGATCTAAAGTGGACCATGTGAGAAATCGTTTGATTACTGGTCATTGATGTATACCGTTAACAAATGCGAGACTACTCACCAATAATGATAATGAGCGTCAAGGTACCCAGTATAAACCAACAAGTGTGAATAAATGAGTTGGAGTCGAACGCCTGTAAGAATCTATCGATCAGGAGACAATGATGGTTTCCCACTATCGATAGCGAAGGATCTGCCACTAATGACTGCAAACCCCAAGGTACTGCCAAATGGACTGTAGATCTTTTGCCCCAGAGAAATGAGTCGGGGTCGATAGGGAAAGATCCGCTAGAAGGAAGGCATTAAGGCATCCTTCATCAATCTAGCGTGAGTGTAACCATAGGCCAATAATGTGGAAGGAATTGGACGAAAAAGATGTAGTAACTGAACCGAAGTACGTTTCCGGTGTACACAAGATGTAGCTAGCGCATGGCAGAAACCCTCTGAACCAACCAATAATGAAAGTCGACACAGAGGTGAGGTATCCACCAATAGGGTCAAATGGAAACCAAGGTATTGCATGAATCCCAATGTGTGATAATGTAAGCTGACGTCGAACACAAGGGAAACCACTCAGTCAAAGACCCATAATACTGATCGATGCTGAGCACAAGGTAACCTATCGATAATGAAAATAAGGTCAGGGTGCTGGTCTAGGCCTGCCCTCAGAGCAAGATGTCGTCGTCGATAAGGACAAGACCCGCTAGCAAGAAGTCAATGGAGACCTTCTCTAACCGGCATGAGTAAAGGACCAATATAATTGATGTGATGATAGACATGACACTGACAACCAGGATGGCCAACTGAAAAATGACTCAAGAGACATCGCAGAGACTCAGGCTGACTTCCCTTGAACAAAAGCACGACTCAATGTGACTATATGGTAGCATATGATGAATCTGTATAAGTTCGTCATGCAGGAGGCACGAATGAACCCTCCATATGATTGGAAGAGATAACCAATTGGGGGAGAACTGACTTAATAACAAGGTTAAGGCGTACCTAAGTCAAATTAAATCCCACCCAAACGGAGGAGACTTTGCTTTGAGTGCTTTGTTCAAGGGCGACATGACTAACTCTAGCTGCCAATAATAGATGGAAATACTGTCCCGTTCCCGCTCTTTTTGGAATATTTAA